>JAGFPH010012730.1:10362-22967 GCA_018207615.1 Philaenus spumarius | reverse complement strand
GTCATTGTCATCAAAATAAAATAGCAGTTGTGCTGCAGAAGTAATTATTTTCTAATTTACTACCCATATGCTAATATTTTAAATTTATTATATAAATATTGTTTGGTTATGAAATACCTAAATGAAAAGTAAATTGTTAAGTTGCTTAGTTTATCAATTTGGGACAGTCAAATGTTTTGTCATTTTTAGTAGTGAATCCCCTTAATTTTATTTGCTATTGCTATGGCTATATTTGCCTTAGCTTTTGTTGTTTAATTATAATTATACGAAAGTATATTATTGCCAATGATTTAGTCATCTTATTTCTTTTACTTTTGTCTTGTACATAAAGAAATGGGACAGAATTTGAAGAGTCAACTGTGTATTTAACCCATGTGTTCCTGCCCTCTTAAGTTTATTTTGGTATGCAGGCTCTTTTATTTTGTTCTGACTAGTATTTTGTAGTTATTAAGTATGTTATTCTGTTCTTTAAATCCTTTGTACTCCTGTAGGTTGTTAATAGCTAATAAAAAATACGGTATTTTATTGTAACTCAGTTTTCTTTGCTTTTCCCTTATTTTCTTGTTACAGATTTGACTCTCCGCTATCGTCGAGACACACCATTTCAATCCGATATACATTAAAGATAATTATTGTTATTAATAGTCTATTTTTAGTAGAAATTATCTGAAATAATTTTCTAGGTGCAAACATTCTATCATTTTATGGTCAGGAATTGTTTATAGGTCTTGCTAGATATCTTGGGAGATGAAATGGTACGAATCATGTAATGTCTCTGACTTACATACAAATATAACCTGTGACGTAAACACAACACTACAAAAGCTCACACAGACAATTCATACACAATAAATAACATATATCTTAACTTTTATTAATTCCGTTGTACTTTATCTTGTAAATTAATTCAAGCATAGCATAGAACACATGTAGATTAAAAATAGACCACATGGTAAAGGGAAACTATGGTATGCGCCCAAACAAAAGTACTGAAATTAAAGCAGCTGTGGTTGGTTTTTAGAAAAGCTGATTACACTGTTGATTGTTACCAGGCCACATTGCTTATAATTACTTTCTTGTTTGAGGTTAGTAACAACAACCACCTCGTAATAGTTCTTACCACTCGAAAGCTTTTATCGTAGAGCATTAGTTTCACTAAAAGCCGTACTAATTAGTGTTGTTGACAAGTTCTGTTGAACGGGTTGTCTTTTGAATCAGCGTAAAAAACACTAAATTGGTTGATACGAATGAAAACCTCAGGAAACTCCTGGAGTCTGTGAAAAAACCTTCATCAAATATATTTGTAAGAAGAATGTTTAAAAACCTTGGTGGAGTTTCATACAGAATACAACCTAGTCAACGTTTTAATGTAAGAGACAAAACAAGTAGGAGTAGTTTATTGTGCCTCAATGTTAGCAATGAACTATGAAAACCCTGGGTTCCTACAAAATGTATTGTTTGTAGATGAAAGTCAAACGGTTTGACAACAAGCCAACAACATGTTTTCTTGGAACTCAACGTCCTTACGATGTCGATGAGAAGCCTTAATATAGTGAGCGCGTAATAGTATGATGCGCTGCATCAGGAGAGGCCATACTGGTTCCGTATTTCATTAAAGATGATTACACAAATGCTGTTACTGTTTACCAGGTACATTACACAGTCCCTTCAACATTTTGCAGGTGATCTACAGAGGTTTTGTTGTAATAGCAATCTGGCTTTTAGTTCCCAGTGGTTCCAGCAATATGGCGCCTTCAGTCACTCCGCTGTAGCCACTGTTACTTTACTTTAAAGAAAGTTTGGCGACCGCCTGATTTCTCGAACAACATACTCTGTATACCCATCCTACTCCCCCAACCTTTCACCACTTGACAATGATGAAGGAAATCTGACTACCATGCAGAGCTTCATGAATTATTAACTAGATTATGTTAGAAGTACGAAACAACTTCTTTTCAACAACACTATGAGAGTTGCCTAAAACTTAACGGAGGACATGTAGAACATTTGTGTGTTAAAAACTAAAGTTTTCAGCTTCCTTTTACTTTGTATAATAAACGGTATCAGTTAACTGACACAAACTTTCTCCTAACTTACTGTAGTCAAAATAATATTGTTTTCAATCATTTTATTTATTACTTTTTAGAACAAAACAAAAAAATAATATTCTACCTACGTCAATCGTATAAAAAAATTATTGTCCAAGGCGGGATTCGATCACGCGACCTTTGAATTACTGGCCGTGATCACTACCATGGTGCTACCAAGTGCGGCCGCCGCCGCGATGCTAGATTGACAACATAAACTTGTTTATTTTTAAACATTTCCCCATAATTATAAAACGCCGAAGTTTTGATAAAAGCGGGTGGTGTCATTTTGTTTGGCATCTTAAGCACTATAAATACTGAAAATTTGATCAAGAGCCGTTTTTGAGAAATTTGCATTTTTGTCGTTTTTATGGGTTTTTAGGGGTAAATTACCCTTAAAAATTAAAAATGAAAAAAACGCCTGGAGATATTAGGGTTTAGTACCTACATACCAAATTTCATGAAAATCGGACCAATAGTGTCCTCTCTGGTCGTGTATACATACTGACAGACAGACACCACTCTAAAAACACTTTTTTGGGTTCAGGGCAGTGGCGGCTTGCCCATAAGGGCTCTCGGACGCCGCCCCTCCAAAAGATTTGAAAAAGAAAAAAATTAAATACCCATTCAATTATAATTATACATCTAATTAACCAAAGTGTTTTTTTCAATCACATACATCGAAAATGTAGGGAAAAAACACGCAAAAATAGCGCGAGAAGTTTGTATTTGTAGCCGTGGGACGCTGGCCAGAACGTCCCAATCCATTACCATGCAGTTATATGAAGAGTGGTAGTGGTGGGGGCTGCTGGTGCTATGACGCGTCTAAGCTTGTGCCTTATAGAAGGCTTGGGACGGCGTCCGAGCATGCGCAGAGCGACGTATCTAGTGAGTCGGAAAGAAGGATGGACTTTCTGCTACAAGCAATATAACTAAAGGTATGTAAGTAGAGTTTCAGATTTACATATGATAAGTATTTCAGAAACATATGGCATCACAAATTTAATACCTAGATTGCCTTAAAAACTCACTAAAATACACAAAATGTACAAACACCCCGGTGGTGTGTGACCCTCCCCAGCATTTTACTCACGAGCCGCCAATGGTTCAGGGAGCACCAAAACAAAAAATTCCACTAAAAATATTTTTGGGTTCAGGGAGCACCAACACAGATAATTGCACTAAACCATTTTTTGGGGTTCTGGGAGCACCAAAACAGATAATTCAACTGAAAATTCAAATTCGAACATTTTTACGAAAACAATACTTTCTCCATATACTACGTATAGGGTGGAGAAAGTAAAAATAAAACTATTACAATTATTTCTGTACTGTTTATTTTGGTGTGTAGATTTAGTTCAGAACAAACTGGAATCATTTTACTTTTATACAATGTCCACATGAATATTTAGACATAGAGTTAGGTTTAAGCAGGATAAAAATCAATGTATGTGTATAAAAGTGTAGTCCAACCGAGAAAAATGGCAGCCATAGGCATTGTAATCCATTTGGGTTAGAGATTATGTACGTGGAAATCAAACTAAATTGTCCAAAGCAGTAAAAACAATATAATTAGGCTATAATCTTCAATAAGAAAACTTATTTTATGAAAAAATTTAACAAGTGTTTTTTAAAAGCTTGCGAAACAGAGAAATTAATGATTGAAGACAGGACACACATAACCGATTGACACAATGTTTGCGTTGACCATGAGATCCGGAACCAAACATAATCTGGCATGCATTTACCAGCCAGAATCGACTAGATTTAGGATGGGCGATTTAAAATAGAAAGCATCGCCAAATAAGGAAGATCAATTTCAGTCGCCTCCAAGATACTAGCCTAGAACGACTCATCTTCAACTTGAAGTAACCGACGCCGTCTTGAACGTTTACAGATCAGCAAAATCTGGTAATTTCCATCTGATTCTTATACTTAGGCTAATTGTGATAAGTGGAATAATTTCAAACCAGTGATTATAGAAAAGATATTAATGTTGTCTGTAAAGAGTGCTATAAATTGAAAGTCTTTATAAATGAATAATCTTTATGTATAATAGTTAGGCTATAACTATTTGTCAGGATTTAATATTTAATCTTCCTAGCACGATTGCTCCTCTCCATCGACCACAGAATAGACTGGACAAGTCGAACGCATGAGTGAAGCCAGTTTTAGAGACAAATACACAATATGGTGGAGTCAAATACTCACAAGTCGCGAGCCGCCCGTACATATTGCCACACATTACCCGCGAAACTAAGTTTGTGTTCCAACTGTTGAATGATAGAAACTACAATAGCTCATTTTTTTTTAAATACTTTTCGGAAAATGTAGCTTTTCAGCTACATTTCTCTCACTTACATGACGCACCTGCCCTAAAAACAAAAATGTTTCTCGCAATGCAACTTTTTGATGTCACAAATTAAAAAGTTTGGACTTTATTCGATTTTTAAAGTGCCAAACCATTTTTATTTTCAAATTGTGAACACACCATTAGCGTCCCACACTATTAAACTGTAAGTTTGTCAAATTTCAAAGGTTTTCGAGCATTTTCAGCTATTGAAACCACGGTGTAAATGAATGGGCGCACTGAAAATTTCACTCTTCTCTAGGCCCGCTCGACGTTTCTATCCTCACACAAGATGGCCGACCTAGTTTCTATTCCCACAATGTTCAGGCTTATGGCATGACCAGTCTATTTAATTTTGTGGTCGCTGCTCCTCTCTGAGACTTTTACCAGCTATCCGCAATTTTGTTTTTTAAAATAATTTATATCTTTAGAATGACTTAACCATTTAAGTTGAAATTTTGCATGTTCCTCATCAACTTAAAGACCTAATTTGATAAAAGATAATTAACTTGTTCCAATAATCTGTTTCGAAATGGTGGCCATTTAAAATGAGAATAAATAAGAAACTGTTATTTTTGTAAAATGCGTCAAGAGTAATTTTTGTAGCCCGTTTGGTTTAGTGTCAAATGGTATAACTGTCAAAATTATCAAACAAAGGGTAACAGTAAAGCAACCTCCATTAGTTTGATGCATTCAATAATACAACCTACCAGTCTCAGCAATGGATGCTGTTTTAGTGTTACCTTCCGTTTGATAGTTTTGACAGCTATACCATTAGATAGCATTTTTTCTGTAATACTCTTTGTGTTAAGTTAAATCATAATTAGTATTATAATGGATCTAAGGGTTAAACCATTGACTATATAAGCATGAGTAGACTTCCCAAGCCAATAGTAGTAAATGAAGCCAGGAAAAACGATGGCACAGCAAGAGCACCTATCGGCAGTAAACTAAAGCAAGTCTTAGGCGTAGCAGTAGGCCAGCGCTCCGTGGTGAAATCACGAACTATAGATGACTTTAATAAACGGAGACCTATTTTGAGTACTGTGCGAGAGAGAAGGAGATAGTTTCGAGGGAGGGCACACAACTTCCTCTTCCCCCTCGCACTACCACTTTGTCACTTTACCGTAATGTGGCAAACTAAGCCGAGCAGCTTCCTGTATAGGTTTTTCATTTTTTCTCAACGGCTGGCACTTTTCTCTTGACTAATATTTGTTTATCACCAGCCCTGTTCCTTACAATGTCCACTGTCCACTCACGTTATTACTATTGAAAGATAATACAATGATTAAATTAATTACATATAATTACAATAAAAAAATGTTAACGGGAATATGAAAATAATAATGTAACTATAGGCATATAAATCATATTGTATTATAGAAATTAATGTTAATGTTGACCCATTGTTACTTTGTGTAATTAGAAAACAACTCTTTACACAAAGCCGACTTCTGATTTAAACTTTGAGCAATAGGTTCTCTTGCAACCTAAAAATAAATGGCGTTGTTGTCTACACTTAAGTAAATATATTTCAAGTAGAGGTTTTATTCTTCTAAACGCTACGTCTAAAACCTACAAAACTGGATTCGGTTTTACACATACATGTATATACATTCTACACATTATTTTTGATATTTTTCCATTAAACGTCATAAATTATGTATTTTTGGTTCTATTTGATTTCATCATTTTTAACTTTAAGAACTTATTTCTTGAAATTTTGTATATATTTAATTTGAATGAAAACTGAACCATTTATGCACCTCTTTATTATCTACTAGCTGAATACCCGTGCTTCGCTACAGGGAATTTTTTGTTGCATCACCATTATTTATAATTAATTGTCATAGTATTCTCTCATATTCTTTCGTCTATTATTATTAAAGTGAATTATAACATTTATATTCAATTACTTTGGTATTTATTGTTCACTGGTTGCCCGTAAATTGTCTTCGTCATGGTATGTTTGCTAAATAAATTAAATAAATAAAACATTCAGAGTGAAGAGCGTCTTTTTTTTCAACTGCTAAATCTACAGACTGGTAAATCACAGTCTTAGCTTGATATTTGCAGCGTCTTTAATTGCGAATGCATAGATCGGGTTAGATTTGATTAGGTTACATCTTAAATATTTTCTTAAAGTTAATAAGTTCCAAATTTCAGCTCTCTAGCTTTAAGGAAAGAATACAAATTAGTATTGATTGTTTTTAGGGTTTATTATTACATTTTCAACCCTTAGCTGCACGTAACGAAATGTACAACTGGTTTACTTTTTATGTGTATCGCGTAAGAAATAAATGTACAAAATTTCAGCTCTCTAGTTTTAAGGAATGTATGAATATTAATAATTATTGTTTTTAGGGGATGTTAACACATTTTCACACCTAGCAGCAAGTAACAAATTGTAAAAGTCATTTACTTTTCATATGTGTTTTGTAAGAAATATATTTATGTAAAAAATTTCAGCTTTAAGGAAAGTAAACAAACAACATATATTGTTTTAGGGGATATTTCAACCTTTAAAAGTCAAATATTTTAAAATCCTATCTTAGTGCGCCTCTAGTGCCTATGAGCAATATGTGTACCAAATTTCAAGTTCCTAGGTTGTAAGGTTTTTGAAATATATAACAAACAATATGTATTGTTTTAGGGGTTGTTTCAACCCTTGCAGGCCAAATATTTTAAAATCATTTCTCCTGTGGCAAAAACATGTACCAAATTTCACATGAGTGAGTGAGGGCTTTGCCTTTTATATGTATAGATTTGTTTGTTCATAATATGATATACAGTTGTCTTGTAATTATTCAATACCTTGTCAAGAATAAACTTTTGACACCATTTTCAACTAGAAATTATCAGTTAGTATATTATACAGGGTGGCTGTAGAGTAACTTGCACCCCCCTTTATCTTGGTTATTTAATTTGTTAAGATAGCTAAATGCGGTTTGCGGCAATATTTGTTACAGTGAGGGGCTGCTAAAGAAACATAATATTGTTCAATTTTGGTCGAAAGGGGGCTGGTGGGGGATGGGGTAACTCAAAATTTTCAAATGAGACCAATAATTATGTGATACATCACTGTAAAGATCCTGTTGAAACAAGAATTTTGATGTAAAAAAATCTTTTTTAGGACAACCATAACCAAAATGGCGACCATTTTGTTTATAGTCAATGGTGGTAGTTGTGGGCAGAGCAGGCTCAAGGAAAAATCTTCACCCGGGCAAGGATCCTTCGAGTCGCTCCTCTTTCGGGGTCTGAACTAATAATTAATACATATATTTGGGCTTTTGGGTTGATAAATTTTTAAATTACCATCGTTGACATAGTCTAGTCCCATATGGATCGTAAGCCTACCTCATCTGTTCTAAAGAACATTTAAACACCATTTATTCCAAAGACTAATAAATATTTTCAAGTTTAACTTAGGCCTATATTGTTTTATAATTATTGGAAAAATAAACACATTCTAGCTATAAATTCAAAATTTTAAGGGACTACAATTTAAAACTAAGTGGATAATTCCTTCTTTGTTACATACGCTTATGAATACTATTGTTGCATCTGTTTGGTTGGTCACAGTTAGTCTGGGAACCTTGATCAGTGCTCACTTACTACACCCAACAAAATGAATGAGCTCCCGAAGTTTCTGCATATCGTCGTGAATCACCCTGCATATAACATTTTTAATTATTGCCGAAAACGTGTTCAGGGGACCATGATCAGTGCTCACTTACTACACCCAACAAAATTAATATTGCATTGTCATCGCTCCTTGATAAGCGTGCTAAGTTTCAAATCAATCCGACGACGTTTTGAAGTCAGGGGCGTCATTTGGGAGGGGTCGATTTGAAAAGTATTAAAATTACAATTTGAAAGTTTAAAATAATAGGCGTGTAATGATGATGCCCAACAACAGAAAAGACCAATCTTTAGAGTTGCAATATTTTCGAACATATCATTAATTTAAATTATTTTAAACAATAAGGGGTTCAACTATAAGTATCTATACAGCTTTAATATTAAGACTGTATGATTAAGTTCAATGAAAGGTGACTGTGTTGTTACACACATTTGGGAATTTCGTATTCCAGCCACTGACACATTTGTGTCTGTCAACCAGCTTTCTTTCAATGTATCACAAGCCTCGCCTACCCCACACTCCAGTCTATTGTCTTGTCTCGTTGCTATTTTTAGACATGGACAGGACATGAGTCATTTGCCCTGTGCCTTTTCCTGTTTCCTCCCTCAGTCTAGTCTAGTATGACGTGAAGGTCGTGACGCGCTGTACTCCCGCTGCTACTGTTTTGTTTTAAAAGTGTATTGAATTAGTGTCTCTTGGATTTACTAATCAAAATATTTTATAGTCTTGTTTGTTTCGTGTAGAGTGAAGGGGAGAAGGGTACATAAATATTTAATAGGCAGGCCTGAGTTTTTTTACTTTGCGACTTTGCGTAAATATGTGCAATTAGTTGTCAGTTCTCATATCAGATCAGGCATTTATTTATTATTACACGTTCTGAGTAGGTACATTAAATTAAAATGAAAAAGAATAAACCAGATATTCGATCTTTTTTTGGAAAGAAAAAGTAGATACTAGTGGTGATGAAAGTGTCAAAGGCAAAGACCATGAAGGTATAATGACGGATCTAAATCTTCCATCTACCTCATCAGAGTCATTGGGTCAGCGTTCTAAGATTCCTTCAAAGCCACACCCCTCAAGACCATCCAGTCCAACCAGTCATGGATTTCCCTGCAAATAGTCAAGGTAGGAGGTTCGCCGCCCGGTGCTATAATATATACCAGTGGCTTGAGTATTCTGCTGTTGAAGATGCATGCTACTGTTTTCCTTGTCGGCACTTTGTTCCTCCGACTTCAGTTCGTCAAGGTGAAACAGTTGGTAATCGAACATTCATTGACAGAGGATTTCATAAGTGGAAAGATGCGTCAGCACTATTTCAACAACATAAACAGGGAGATAGACATAAAAGCTCAATGGTAGCTTGGGGAGAGTTAAAAAATCGCAGTGTTCTTAAAATGTCAGCTGCATCTTTGCTTGATATCCAGCGTTCTGGAGATATCGAAGAGAATAGGAGACATGTAAAAGTTCTGTTGAAAGTCACTCGTTTCTTAGGAATGCAAGGTTTGGCTTTCCGCGGGCATGTTGAATCTGAAGAGTCCTCAAACAAAGGGAACTTTAAAGAATTGTTGGATTTAATAACAGAAGATGATTCACACCTTAAGGAAAGAGTTAGTCGGCGATATGGCCAATACTCTTCACCCGAGTATCAAAATGATTTAATTGGAGTTTTTTCTTCAAGAATCATAAAAAATATATTATCAAAAGTGAAAGAAGCAAAGTTTTTTTCAATCATGGCCGATGAAACCAAGGATGTCTCCAAGTCTGAGCAACTCGCAATTTTAATTAGATTTGTTGATGCTGAGAGTAAAGTCAACGAGAGAGCAGTTGCCCTACGTCATTTAAAAGATTGTAGTGCAGAAACAAAAATAATTGAAAATTTATTAACAAATGAAGGTCTGAATTTAAACTTCTGCATAGGGCAGTGCTACGATGGTGCGAGTGTGATGAGTGGCTCAACTGGTGGGGTGCAGGCAAAGCTGAGAGAGTCTGCATCCAATGCTACGTATATGCACTGTCATGCACATCGACCAGGGTGTCTACCGGTCACGGAAGTCACGGAAGTCACGAAAAAGTCGCGGATTTTAATAAGTGGTCACGGAAGTCACGGAAAAGTCACGGTTTTTATATATCGGTCACGGAAAATCTCCTAGACCCTATGTTTAATTTTCCCTTTAGAAACGACTCTTAAAAATTAAATCAAGACTCATTTGATTTACTCCGTGATTCATTCGATTTGCATACCCATAGAAAAAGTATTTTTTCACGTTTTGCTGTTATTTCAACTTTAATTTGATAAAATATGAATTGAAAATCAGCAAAAATAACGTCTTCGTTAAACGGGGAGTGTGGTTGTTGTAGGTAACAGCCTATTGGGCTCTTACAACAAGTACCACACTCCCCGTTTTTGAACACGTTATTTGGTAATTTTAATATGTATTTTGATCGAATTAAAGTTGAAATAACAGCAAAACCAGAAAAAATACTCTTTCCATGTGTATTATTACCGTTTTACTCCGTACTTGGTTACTTACATAGTTTTAATAAAAATACACAGTTTTGATCGGTAATATACATGGTGTAAATGTCCGGGAAACGGGGAGTGTGGTGGTGTTGTAGTGAACAGCCTTGTCTCACTTCTCAGTCCAGTCATCACATTACTTACTCAGTTACATCGTATTCATAAAATTACACAGTTTTATCAGGGTGTCCACCAATCTGGAAAACCGGGAATTATACGTGATTTTTTACTACCGGGAAAAATTCCGTGAATTATGCGTGATTTTTTTGATAAACCTGGAAATTTCAAAATATTGTCAACACACAAAGAAGTCACCGGCCGGCCGTCGCTAACCACGCGCCAGCTCGGCCGATTATTGTGTACCTAACTAACGTAACTTTGGTCTTGAAGTTAAAAACTTTAGCATGTGTTTAGAGGTTCTGTTATTTTGATGTGGCTGTTTTAATAAATAATGGTAAATACTTTAATTAATTCCGATGTCTGATTATTAACTGCACACCTAAATATTATTACTAGTTGATTCGAAATACACTTATGGAAAACTAAATTCTATATTATTTGTTTTACTAGAGTTAAAAATTTTATTTTATTTTTGAGAGTTAACAATTTGTTAACAAATTGTTCACGTTTTTTGGTTAAAATTTTAAAAATATTAGTACAAAATTTTGAAAATTCAGTGTGTATTATCGTTTTATACGTTTTTGGGTACGGGAAACCCGACGTTGACAGTTAAAAAGTCGTAGCTCGCCGCGGTTACGTTTTTGGGCCAACATTTTGAAAATTCATTGTGAGGTATAGTTTAATATGTTTTTTGGTACGGGAATCCCAATTTTGACAGTTAAAGAGTCGTAGCTCGTTGCGGTCATGTTTTTGGGCCGACATTTTGAAAATTCAGTGTGGGGTATCGTTTTATATGTTTTTGTGTACGAGAAACCCGATTTTGACAGTTAAAAAAATCGTAGCTCGTCGCGGTAACGTTTTTGGGCCAACATATTGAAAATTTAGTGTGGGGTATCGTTTTATATGTTTTTGGGTACGAGAAACCCGATTTTGACAATTAAAAAGTCGTAGCGGACTTTTTTTTTGACAATTAAAAATGGACAATTAAGACCATTTTTTCTTGGTAAATTTACACTTTGGGTTTAGCCTTCCAAACGTAAGTTATTCATCTACAAGGCATTAACTGTAGGTTGTGAAATATGGTTTTTGTTATTGCAGTTTTAACATACGATTTTTGAAAGCAGTTGGTATTTCAACTTATTCAGTTGTTAAATTATAGTTGTTTTTGCCAACTCAATTGTTTAAACAAACTTATCTGAGATTGACATTGTGAGAATCACATTGTTTGAGAATTTTTCAATCCTTAAAGTAGGAAAATTTATTATTCTTTTAATAACACTGGCAAATATTGTACCGTTCTATTTTTTTTATATATGAACCTATACAACTATTAAATTTCATATTTTGAGATTCTAATTTTTGACCTGGAAATTTTGGGAAATTAACCTGGAAAACCTGGAATTATTCATGAATTTTATTTTAATGGTTCAGTGGACACCCTGTTAATGCATTATATAGTGTAAATTATAAGGAAAAGGCCTTCGGGTCGACTTTTTTCATTGTACTTTTTTTTAGATTGTACAGTCTAGTCTAGGCTATCATTATAATTATTTCATCATTAAAACGGTTGTTTTTTAATGATCTTTTTTATAATGGTTCTTTAAGGTGAAGTTTTCTAACTGATTTAACTTAAGCCTATTGTTGTCCCACATAGCCTGGTTGTAATCTTAAAGCATTATGTGTGTCCTCTTTCTAAGATAATAAAAAAATTTATTATATATAATTTATCAAGCCAGTTGTTGATTTTCAACCTGTTTAGAGGACTTAATTAGGCTAAATTTATGTAACTTGCACAAATTTGACATATCCTAAAGTTTACTACTTAGTTTATAAGGGACTGAAAAAAACACCGAGAGTTACTAAAATCTGCGATAAGGTCACTGATTT
>JAGFPH010012730.1:0-10262 GCA_018207615.1 Philaenus spumarius | reverse complement strand
GAAGTGAACGCGTCCGCGATTAGACTCAATATTAAATGGGGGATTGATCTTGCTTTGGCCTCATGGCGTAATGTTAGTTTTAGGATAGGAACCAACAGAGAGTCGTTGTACTTTAATGGTTAAATAAACGCTTTAATCGACCATGAGTTTACCGCTTCTTTAACGAACCTTCTCGCCATCCACCATCCTGACAACGCCCGTACGTCCGCGCGAGGACAGAAAGGTACAGCCCGACCAGGGAAAACGCCGCTTCAGGATTCGGACACAGGAGAGCCGAACCCAACGAGGCGGGGCCCGTTACAACTGGTGTCGAGAAGTGGGATTCTTCAAGAAAAAAAGGTAAAACTTCATGGTCTAAAAATTTTTTTTTAAATAGTTTGTACTAAGTAAAATATTTTTTTGAAAAGTTTTAGATTTATATAATTAATCGAACGTTTTTTTTAATAATGTTTGAATAAACACAGAAATTAATTATTAATAAATGTAAAGTTATTAATAAAAATATATAAAATCATGCATGATAAGTTAGAAAATTTTTACTAACGTAAACGATATGCGATAGTTAACTACGCATAAAGGAAAGGCATAGTATTTGGGGCAGCTAATGCTAAACCAAATCGCTACTGGACAAATCCTAAAGTTTACGGGAGTGAAGGTTTTACCTAATTTAAGATATGAAATGTGTTTCGCGGAAATATGCTGAGTAATATTGGGAACACGCGTCACTGATGACAATAAAAAAAAGGTTTATGTGAAATAATTATTATTTATAAAATTAATAAATAAGTTTTAAAATAAATAAATTTAAAAAAATTGATACAATACTAAATTACAATGGCGGACCAAATACCAATAGACGGTCAAGACTATTCGGTACAGGGGGCGTTTGATTTACTAAACCAAAGATGGAGGCAAACGACGGAAATAAATGAAACGTTAAGGGGGGAATTAAGGCAAGCGGTAGCATTTAATGAAACTTTGCAAGAAAGGTTAGCCGCGGTTGAAACAAATGAAATGGAAGTATCAAGAATAGCAAATGAAACAGTAAATTTATCGGACTTACATTTAGGTTTGGTGCCAGTGTTGCCGAGTTTTAGCGGGGAAAAAAGGGGGGAAACAGTTGAAGATTTTTTGGATCAAATGGCGGATGTTGCATCAATTAGTAGATGGAAAGAAGGAGGATTAATTAAATTGACTAAAATGAAACTGACAGGTATAGCGAAACAATTCGTAAAAATAGATTTAGCGTGTCAACAAGCTCGAACTTTCTATGAATTTAGGGCCGCGTTCGAACCCAGATTTCAAGAAAAATTGCCTGAGAGTTATATTTATGAACAGTTGTCGCAAACCAAACAACGGCGGGGCGAGGCTATAGAGAATTTCGCAGACAGAATTAGACATATTAATGGGAAATTAATTCGAGTAACGGATAATGAAGCAGCAAATAAAATTTTACGGGAAGACGCCGACCGTAGAGCTTTAGATACATTTACTAGAGGATTAACAGGTGAATTGGGGAAATTAACAAAACTGCAATTTCCGAAAACCTTTCAAGAAGCAGTAACAATCGCGATCGCAATTGAAGGTGTTAACATGGAATTAACGGGCGCTGTAGGTGGTATACAAGAGACAATAGGCCAACAATTATATAAAATAACTAAATGTAACGGTTGCGGGAAGAATGAGCATACGTATGACGAGTGTAGATTTGTGAGACAGAATTATAGAGGTTTTGGAACACCGAGGGGATATCAAGGTGCACGACAGGCGCCGCGGTTTTCACCACCACAATCGCAACAGCAATATGGGCACCCCAACGCAAATCAGCAAAGTAATATACACTACAGGGGAAATTCGTTTAGGGGAAATGGAAATTTCAGGGGACAATATTCACAGAGACAACCACAATACGTCGATAACAGATTTAGTTTCAATAACGGAAGATTTCAAAACAGGGGATTTAATTTTTCACGAGGAAATTATCACAACACAGGAAATAGGGGTTATTACTCAACGAACGGACAACAGAATAGGCCACCATTTCAGGCAAACAGGGTCGACCAGGCTAGCGGAAACAATGTTTTAAACTCAAATGGGGTGGGGCAAAGCGCCGTCACTCACTCCAACCAACAATAAATAATTTTAAGGGATCGGCGCACAAGATGGTACCAATAAATAGGACAGAAGGGGTTTACAAAAACAATGATGTGTCAATTTTAGCAAAAATTAACGGCAAATGGGGTAGAGCTTTGATAGATACGGGAGCAGAAATAAGTCTTCTAAACCAAGATGTAGCTACGAACATTTTAAAAAATGATGAAATTATAGTAGCAGGGGTGACTGGAAATATTTTGGATATCTTAGGTACACAAATGACAGAAGTTTTTTATAATGAAAACGATTTTATTAAAGTTAAATTTCACGTATGTAAATTACCACTGGAATATGCTGCAATTTTAGGAAATGATATTTTAAAGACTAATAAAGTAATAATTGACTTAAATGAAAACACAGTTACAATAAATAAAAACAAAGTAATAATGATGGGATTTGGGAACATAGAAATTAACTTGCCCATAATCACAAACGACCAAAATATTAAAGCACATACAATTGTTAAGGATAACGCTTCTAAATTACAAAAATTTCAAGGGGAAATAAAGTCAAATTTCAGGCAAAACAATAAATCTAAATCTAAATTATTACCAAAAGGCACTAAGCCATCAAAAGATGTAATTTTAAAAGGTCAGAACGAACATTTGGAATATATTCGAAATGAACACGAAAAATTAGGCCGATCGAAAGAAGAAAAACGTGAATATAATTTATTTTGCAAAACAGATACACAAATACCAGCACTAAGTGAGGTCATGGTTAAATTTACAATTAGAGGATCTAAGAATAAAAATTTTGCTAATCCTAAAAATACTACAGAAATATTAAATCAAGACGTAATAATAGAACCAATTGAAAACCCACCATTTAATATTTTGTGCGCCAGGACTTTAATAAATTTACAAAAATCTAGGACGTGTTTTGCAAGAATTTTAAATATATCAGAAAACGAGATTAACTTAAAAAAGGGAACTTTACTAGCCAGATTAGACACAGAAATAGTAACAACGGAGGGGTCTTGTAAAGTAAATATGATTTCAGAACAAAATTATAAGGGTTGTGAGTATGAAACTTCGCAATTAGAGTCTGATATTGAAAGGAAGTTACAACATTTACCAGAACAGGAAAAATTAGAATTTTCAAACATGTGATTTTACTATAAAGATATATTTAACAATGAGAATAAACAATTGTCCGCTATTAAAAATGTAGAATACCGTATCGACACAGGGTCAGCCAAACCAATTTATGTACCACCACATTGGATTCCGTATGCGCAAAGAAGCGTAGTTAGGGAATTAGTTGACGATCAATTGAAAAAGGGTATAATAGAGCATAGTTACAGCCCTTGGAACAGCCCTATAGTTTTGGTAAAGAAAAAATCATTGAATGGGGAGGTTAAGTACCGGTTTTGTGTGGATTACAGGAAAATAAGTGAAGTGATAACACCGGATGTGCATCCTTTGCCTAGAATAAGTGAGACAATAGATTTATTGGGCGGTTCGAAGTATTTTTCAGTAATTGACATGCAGGCAGGATTTCACCAAATTAATTTAACAAAAGATAGTCAAGAAAAGACTGCGTTTTCTACGTCTTGGGGTCATTTCCACTATAAAAGACATCCATTCGGCTTAAAGATAGGTCCTGGCGGGTTCCAACTCATTATGAATAATATTTTAATAGGGCTCAGAAATGAAATATGTCTACTTTATCTCGATGATTTAATATGCTTTAGCAAAAACATGGAAGAACACATAAATTCATTAGATGAGATTTTTGCCAGGTTTAAGGAATCAAATTTAACAGTAAATTTAGAAAAATGTAAATTTGGGGCACAGGAAGTAAACTATTTAGGATTCTTATTAAATGAAGCCGGCATAAGGCCAGATGAAAAGAAAGTAGAGGCGGTAAAACACTTTCCTATACCACAAACAGTTAGGAATGTACGGCATTTTCTCGGCTTGGCAGGATTTTATAGAAGCCACATAAAGGATTTTTCAAAAATTGCAAGACCATTGTTTGATTTAACTAAAGATGGTGTAAAATTTAAATGGACTACTGACTGTCAGACAGCATTTGAAACATTGAGAGATAAATTAATTACAGCACCAATACTTAAATATCCAGATTTTACAAAAGAGTTTATTTTGGCGACAGATGCATCAAAGGAAGGGTTAGGTTGTGTTTTATCTCAGGAAATCGATGGCAAAGTTCACCCGATTGCTTTCGCTAGTAGAGTGTTACATAATGCTGAGAAAAATTATGACGCGTCTACTCTAGAGATGTGTGGGGTTGTATGGAGTTGTAAACTTTTTAGGCCATATTTGTTAGGGAGGAAATTTAAAATCATAACAGATCACAAAGCATTATGCTATTTAACTTCTTTGAAGGACCCAACAAGCAGAATTTTACGATGGAGTTTAAAATTGTCAGAATTTGATTATACAATAGTACATAGACCTGGGAAATTACATACTAATGCAGATGCTTTAAGTAGGAATGTAGGGCTAACTAACGTAAATTTAATACAGAAAGAATTTTTGCCAATAATAAACTTAGATGAAATAAGGAAAGCACAAATAAAAGACGAGGAATGTCAAATTTTAAAATCACGTAAAAATTATAAAACAAGCCCAGAAAAAGTAATCTATTTTCAATCAGGAATCGAGAAATTAATTGTAATACCAAAATTATTAAGAAATAAAGTAATTGCATTACATCACGACCTAATTACGGCAGGACATGCGGCGGTTAAGAAAACTTTGTGT
The DNA here is from genome assembly GCA_018207615.1 of Philaenus spumarius. NCBI lineage: Eukaryota > Metazoa > Arthropoda > Insecta > Hemiptera > Aphrophoridae > Philaenus > Philaenus spumarius. The sequence continues at coordinate 5,379 of JAGFPH010012730.1, read as the reverse complement.
AGAATAAAACAAAAATTTTATTGGCCTAATATGGAGGGGGACGTCACGAATTATGTCCGCGCTTGTAAGTCTTGCGCTCAGCGAGTTGATTACGGTAAATCAAAAGCACCTTTGGGTGACATTTTTACAGAACCAGACTTACCATATAAAGTAATAGCCATGGATATCGTGGGCCCTTTACCAATTACTAAAGATAAAAACAGATATACAGACTGTCCCAAAAGTCCCGGACCGGTTTAATAACTCCTAAACGAAACTAGCTACAGTAATAATATTTCAGACATGACTCCTGGCTACAAAAAACTATTTTTTGAGTTGTTAGTCACTATTGACCCTGCCCCCAAAAACCAATTTTGGGGGGGTTGCCCCAAATTTTTAAATGTAAACCCCTATCGAGTGACCCATCATTTTAAAGGTCTCATTGAGTTAAACACAACAGCGCAAATCTGAGGTCGATATCTTGCTCCTGTCCAAAATTAGACAACATTATTCTAAGACACAATTTCATAACTGAGCCATAATATCCAATGCTGCAGGTATTGTTTTGTTGATGCGGGGTTTTCCAGCAATGATAAGGATTAAGGCATGTCATAACGAACTTAAAGTAGGAGAGTCCAAAAATGTTATCAGTTTATAATTGTTAAAGGGACACCGGTGTTTATTACAACTGAAAAAGTAAAATAACTTAAACCTGTAAATGTGTTTACTTTGTATACGATACAAAATGTTCAATTTTAAATTACATGACCATAAGAAACACTAAAAAGTCAGCCATTTTGGACAGGAGCAAGATATCGACCTCGGGTTTGCGCTGTTGTGATTAACTCAATGAGACCTTTAAAACGATGGGTCACTCGATATGGGTTTACATTTATAAATTTGGGGCAACCCCCCCAAATTTGGTTTTTGGGGGCAGGGGCAATAGTGACTAACAACTCAAAAAATAGTTTTTTGTAGCCAGGAGTCATGTCTGAAATATTATTACTGTAGCTAGTTTCGTTTAGGAGTTATTAAACCGGTCCGGGACTTTTGGGACAGTCTGTATATTATCAGTAATAGACCATTTTACACGACATGCAACATTTATCCCAATAATAGAACAATCAGCAGAGGTCATAGCCAAGGAATTGATGTCAAAAATAATATGTCTTCATGGAATTCCAGAAATTATAATAACTGATAGGGGTTCAAATTTTACTTCTGAATTAATGCAAAACTTGTGTAAATTACTGGGTATTAAACGAATTTTGACAACACCATATCACGCAATGGCGAACGGACGTGCGGAACGAACACATAAAACAATATGTAAAATGTTATGTCATTTTGTAAATAATAATCAAGACAATTGGTCAGAAATTCTACCTTACGTAACTTTAGCATACAATACTCAGGTACATGAAACGACAAATTATACACCTTTTGAACTACTCTATGGACGTAAAGCTAGTATACCATTAGAATCAACATTGAAAATTACTGAAGACACTTTTATTTATGACAATTATATAGAAAACGTTAGATCACATTTAAGCGAGGCATATGGTAAAATTAAATTATATCAATCAAACCAATTTGACAAACAAAGGAAAAATTATAACAAAAATACTAAACAAAATCAATACTCAGTAGGACAATACGTGTATTTATATACGCCTGCATTGAAACGACACAGAGTAAAAAAATTAACTAAACTTTGGCGTGGGCCATTTGAAATCCTAAAAGTTCTGTCTAAATTTAATATTATGTTGAAGGTCAGAAATCGTGAAGTATTGGTTCATGTAAACAGAGTTAAACCATGTTTGGAAGTAAGCAATGGCAAATTGCAACCAAAAAGTAGGAAAACTAGGGGAAATAGGCGGTTAAAAAATGCTACAATCAACGATCTAGGACAAAATTTAAGAATAGGGACTTTAACAACGGATACCACGGGTACAACAGCTACTAACGCCACTAATGATATAACTACACCTGATATTCATGCAGCCAGTACAAGTGCCATAGTACCAGCACTCATACAACCGCAAGGTAGGCCAATTCGTATTAAAAAGAAGCCATCTCGTTTTCAAAGTTTTGATTTATCGTAAAAAGACAAAGACAGAAAAATTACATAATAATATGTTCATTAATATGAATATAAAAAAAAAAGTAGAGTTAATGAGTGACAGAAGAGCAACTCCAATGTATCATGGTAAATAGGTAACTATAGGGGACCTGAATTACCTAATGGAACACCCTTTATATGAACACAACACTGTAGGGATTCGTTTAAATTGTAATTATAAGAGAAAAATTAAAATGTTAACAGTAATGATGTAACATGGAATGATAATAATAATTAATTAAATTAATTAAAGCTTTAAAAAGAAATAAACTAAATATAAAGTTTTTGTTAGGCCTAATGTTTCAATACATTCAGTCAGGAACAGAGACAGGCAGAGCGCATAGACTCGAGAAGCGACGTGTGTTATCAGGTTACTTTGCTGACTCGGTAAAACACGCTCGACTGGAGACCTTGGTGCAAGTTTGTAACGCTGTTTAATTTATCATGGGACAGGAACAAAAACTTTGAAATAAATTGATTTTAAAGTACTTTATACATTAAATAAAAACAAAATACAATTAGATAATGTTATTAGACATCATTAGGCATCGTGTAAAATTGTTTTAAGTAAAAAATATTTTTTTTTAATAATTAAAAATAAATAACGTTGGGGTTATAAATTATTACTAGCCTTGAAAAATCAACGATGAGCAGTGCTGCTGGGACTTTGCATAGCTTGAATTGTAATGTAGGGTTCAAAATTGAATTAAGTAGGTTTGGAACACATACTTATATGACAAAGTAAAGGTGTAAATCCTCCTGACGGCATAAGTGTCTTAAAAAGGTGATCAGAAGGACACATAGGGTTGTAGACTAGAAGAGTCTTTAAGAAGGTTATTTTTAATAAGGGTTAAGGGTAGAATAATGATTAAATTTTTATCTATTAAATAAATAAAGTTTTTTTGTACTATTACAAACTTTAATAAAAGTTAAAAGTAATTCATAGATGTTTTTAAGGAAATGTTTTAATGAAAAATAATTTTTTTTTGGTTTTGGTTATATAAACATTTGTAAATAAGTAACTAAAGGATTTGTATGCTGTGTTAAACTAAAAGGGTGATTCATAAAATTTGACTTTCACGCATAAACAAAGGAATTCAGTATAGTTAATAAATATTGGAGTTCAATTGGATATAGTTTTAAATATTGGAATGTTTTGTCTATTAAGTATGACATAACAAAATAATAAAGGAAAATAATAAAATGAGGTCAATAAATATTGAAAATGTATAATTTGTTTATACACTTAGAGGAAACTTTTGAAAATGAAAAATGTCAGTTAAGTGAAATGATAATAAAATGTTACGTTTTTTTTATTCAACGAGTATAGAAAAATGGTTTACAAGTAAAACTGAAAAAGTTAAGAGGTACAATAAATAAGTAGTTTAAGAAGTTTTGTAAAATAAACTATAATTGAAAAAGTTAAGCGGACTTATGATTTATTAAGTGAAAAAGAGAGATTTCAATATTGATACGTTTAGACAATTTGTAGAACTACAAATAATGTTGTTTTTCTTTATGGGGTGAAAAATGTTAAAGTAATATAATATAAAAATAATTAATTGTAGAAGTTTATAAACTTGGTAGTTTAAGCGGGCGAATGTTATTTGGATTTGTTAGAAAGAAAATACACTAATTTGAACATTGTTTTCATTAAAGGGGTGTACAACCCTTCTTAATTTCCGGCACTTTTGCCACATTTCTATGCCTATCCACCTACAATTTTCACACTTCTAGACAATGTAATTTAAATTCATGTATAGTCCTGACAATAAGTTTAAATAAAATAAATTTGTAAAGTTTTTTTTCTATTTCGATATTGGTATGAATGAATGAATATGAATATATAAAGCGACTATTAATCTTTGATCTTGAATATCGATAAATATTATATTATGATTGTTTGTGTATAATTTAAATGATAAATGATGAAGGGGAAAATGTGTTGAATTGTTACAAGTAAATCAAAATAGTGCTACTTCATTCAAAATGTATAATAAATGAAATATGTAAATCAGGTGATCGACGAATATTCTTATATAAATAAGTGAGATTATACAGTAATGGTGCGACGTGCTAAACAGTTTAAGATGTATCAAAACATTAAGATATGAACAGTTTATTAATTATGAGAGTACTACGTTATGTAGAAAAGTGCGACGAATAAATATGTATTACGATAAGATTAATAATGAGCAAATAAATGCGAAATATTACGGTTATTATTTATGTTGAAATAATAAGTAATGCGGATTAAATAAATGACTATTTAGATATAGTCGACGACGGAAGACGTCAAAGAATGTCTTCAAAATAATTATGTGTCTCAAACATGTGCAAATAAGAGGTTTTATACAGGAATTGTATGAAATGTGGATTTTACGTCAAGGAATTGAGTAAAATAATATACAAATGCGATAGGAAGCTACTTTTTAATGGTAGGAAGGATGTAGACGAATGGTCTAGATACGTTAAATGGCTAGGCTATTCGTTGATTTCAAGTTTGAAGTCTTTATAAACTTCATTAGATTAATCGAAAAAGGAAGAGCGATCTCCTCGAAGCGAGCCAAAGTGATGAGAGGTCACAAAAAGGGGGGGTGAGTTATAATAAAATTGTTAAAAATGTATTAGCTATTAACGTCATGAGGTAGAAAGCAAGATTATTTTTAAGTTTCAATTATAAATTATATACTGCATTTTTAATGTAAGTCAGAAGTGCCGATTAACGTGTAGCTTCAATATTATTCAGCAAACGTAGATAAATTAAGTTGAGTCGTAATATAGAAAGGTTCATAGAATTAATTGTTGATGTAAGAATTTGTCACGAGTGATTCAGAATTAACAGGATGTCACAATGCTGACATGCTGGGAATTATAGCAGTCTAGAAGTTCACAGGAAAACTGTGCACGTGCAAAAATGTGCAAACTTGCTAAACCACTGCGTAGAAGCATTGCTCGACTTTACAGTTTTAAATTTAACATTAACTAAGTGGGCGTAACTAGAAGTCACAGCTAACTTACAATCAGAGGAGGGGGTAAGTGTGGATGATCCACCATATTATAGTTAAACTCTATAAGCCTTTTTATCTTACGTTGTTGTTTATATTAATTTAATTCTCAAATGGAGTTAATACGAATTACTATATTATTAATAATGTTCATATCAGTAGATGCACAATACGATAAGGGAATAGTTTTTGAAAGATTAACAGATGTATTGGTAACAAGATCTGAGTGGACAATTGTGATGGAATATAACATTTCAAAATTAATAG
>JAGFPH010012729.1:9986-28555 GCA_018207615.1 Philaenus spumarius | reverse complement strand
TGGACGCTGAATCGAATGAGACCATTTTCAAGTCGATAGGACCAGCAATTTCGGAGATACAAACAAAATAACTTGCGTTTTTGTAATAACTTTTTTCAACGAATTTTTAAGGGTATATAGCGTACATAGCGTGTTAAGGGGGTCTGAGTAGAGTATGGTAGCAAAGTTTAATCAAAATCGTTAGAGGGGTTTTGGAGTAAATACCAAAAATGTGCTAAAAACTGGTCCCACTGTAAGACACCACCTCCGATTTGCTTCAAATTTACATGGGTTTAATTGTTTACTTGTTTGAAGATATCCTGTAAATTTCAGTTCGATCCGTCCAGCCGTTTGCATCGAATTTTTGGGTCGATCGCAATACTTACCTTACCTAGTATAGGGTAAGGAAAGTAAAAACACAGTTGCAAAGATTTTAATTGTGTTCCATTGAGATTATAATTTCTCCATAAGACTCACCACAATGAGACAAAGCTGTATCGTCTGCATATGTGGTAATTTACCCTTAAAGCGAGCATTGCATAAGCCATTAACATATATTATAAAAAAAAAAAAAAAAAACACCTAAAACAGAACCCTGTGGACCCGTAAACCACATTACTAATACACAAACTGTCATCAATTTTAACGCATTGCATTCGACCAAGCAAATAACTCCTAAACCACTTGTACACCTCTTATTCAATATCTATGTAATTTTTCGAGCAGAATAAAGTAATCTACAGTGTCAAACGCCTTCCTGAGATCCAAAAACATACCTCCAACACTCCTCCCCCTATTAATATTTTAATAAGTGTCAGAAATAAAATTTAATGTTCTATTAATAATTCTATACAATAATGTTTAATAATTAAGTTATGCAAATTAGATAGTTTTTTGGTTGCGTGTTTATTGTACAAGTCAGACTACCATTAGTAGTGCGATTAACTTTGTAATCAAATTATGGAATTACATGCTATCCTTTATAGAGACATAATTCCCACAGCTTAACCCATTGCAGATGCTAATGCATTCATAAGATTGACTGTTATGTAAGGAAACGTCAACATGTCTTGTTATTTTAATCCGCAAACCTCTCTGCCCCCCCCCTTCGCTTAGAATGTAGTTTTAGTGATTCAGGTTTCTAACCATTCGATTGCTTAAAGAACAACAAACTATTGGAATATGAAACGTTCGTTAAATACACTTTTTTGGTGATTGATAAAATAGTCAGAATTTTAATTTGTAAAAGGAGGTTTCTATGTAACGAAATAATATGTTTTTTCTTCAAATTTTGTCTCTATGCTAATAAGATTTTTTCTTATGCACACGAACTCAAGTTATGAAAGTAAACATTTTTCATCTCTATTTCTCTTTGTTGAGTTTTTTGTTGTTATTATTATTATTTAAGAAAATGAATATACCCATCACACAATTAGATATATATATTTTCATTTTATAAACAATTATGGATTTGTATAACCAACTTCCATATAATTAACACAACAACTGGTTAAATTAGAATATTCAAAGACTTGGAAGCAGGAATGAAGGTCTTGTGCTATTGCTTTCACACTTTATGTAAATACATGCAAATATTGTTTACATAGGACTAGCGTTTAGCTCAGGGGTTGTTTATTATTTGACATGACACAAGTTATCCAAAACCAACAAGGAAGTGCTATTACAAGGAAAAGATAACAACTAGTTTGGACGGTACAAACCTTCTCACAGTAAAAACCACGTTCACTGGACTCAATTTACACTACATAAATCATTCTCTCAGATGAAATACATATTTTAAAGCACAACATCTACATTACATTGCCTCTCACAACACACCCTTTCACCATCAGTGCAGCTGGCATTCTAAATGTAAGCTTCTTTTAATGCTCTCAGTCTACTGCGTGGTTTTGCTTGCTCGTTTTGCTAATCAAATAAAGTACTGAATTTCTGGGTGATAATACTTCAAAAAACTACCACGTTCTTAGCACTCTCCGTATTTTTTACCCGAGTCATTAAACTAAGGACAATAAAGACTCTTAGATGTAATAAACATATTAAAGAACGGAGATGCAATAATTGTCTCTCACAACAACATCCTAAGTGCATTTGACTTTCTTCCTCAAAGCTGTGATAAACATGTTTCTAGAATATACTAAACTTAGAAGTTTTGGTGTTCACATTAAATATGATTAAACCAAAGTGTTCTATTTATGTAATTAAATGGAGTTTAAGATTTGAAAAATAATATCCTGTTAGTATTTTTGTTTTAACAGCTTTTCCTGACAAAAATTTCACACTCTATTCTTTGAAAGTACAACAACGAAAACATCAGTCTATTCATGAAACATTCGTAACATTAAATCTCTTTTAAATATACTTCATCTTTGTTACATAGTGATGCATTTTTAATTGAGGTTTGTACAAGTGCACATATAAATGGTAATTTTGTAATGCTCGGAGATATTCATGGTGTTATTATATTGTTAAACTAAAGTATACACTTTGCTATAAACATGGCCAGTAACTCTTCCTTTACCTGCCTTTTACCATTTTATTTTTTATTAAATAATGTATATCTCTAGAACATTTTAACAGATGGAGTTGAAATTATTGTAAACAACTTAAATAAAAACGAATCAATAGTTCCAATAATTTGTTTCAAAATGGCGGAAATTTAAACATTTTAAATGAATATGACTCAGAACAGTAAAATTGTACAGAAATCATCGAAGCTTATTTTTCCACCCCGTTTCACTTCTGTCCAAAGGTATCAATGTCGAAACTATCGGACTAAGGGTAACTTAATTAATTGAACATGCAAATTAAGTATGGCCTACTCTTTCTTGATATGAATGTTGAGTCCATCAAACTAACACACGTGGTTTTACATTTATCCTTAGTTTAATACTTTTTAATGGATGTGAAATTAGAGAGAAAATCAAAATCCGTAGCACGACTGTGTAGGCAATAATTAATTTGCATGATCTTATTAAGGGTCGGCTCTAGTAAAACAGAAAGCAACCTGCGAGTCCAACGTAGCGGCGGTAGGTTACGCGGACATTGATCATCCTAAATCCATTTAAAACCCGCAATTGTTCAAATGGCGTTTTAAAAAAAATACCAAACTCTTGGGGACAAAATTCTTCATGCGAATGGCTTGGTAGGTTTTTGCTATAATTAATAGTGAAAACATAAAAAAATATAAAAAAATCAATGTTTTAAATTGTTAATAAATATTAAACAAAATGCTTTTCTTAGTTTTGGAAAAGCTATTTGCATGCATATTAGCCATAGCTTTAAAATGACATATCGTTCATAACTATCCAATCAAAAATAAAGGAAACATTTGGATTTTAATTTAACATTGGTGTTATGGAGTATCAGCCAACATGGCCGACAACTAGAGACGACCCTTAAGTTAGACGCTGCTGTACTGTTGCCCTTCATCCGATAGTTTTAACAGTTATACCATTGGATAGAACATAAACCGGGCTACAAAAACTTACCCTGACGTGTTTTATAAAAAGTGACTGTTTTTTGTTTATTTTGATTTAAAATGTTTAAAAAGCGGCTATTTGGATTATTGGAACTAATTGAAATTTTTTCACATTAGCTCTTTATGTTAATAAGTAACGTTCACAATTTCAACTCTATTTGTTAAGCAGTTGTATATAATATATAAATTATTGAGTAAAATAGCTTCCAAACATATGTTTATAGGAAATTTTTTCTTTATTTTTACCCAAATGACTAACCCTTGAATTATATCCGCTCATTATACCCCGTTTATACGGAAACTTATATTTTCAGTTCTTGTATTAGGTTAGGAAAATATAAATTCTCTTAAATCATTTAGAAAAACATGTTTAATACAATTCCTCATTTGACCAATTTTTGAAGTAATAATAATTTCTTTTAACGCCGATGCTTGGAAATGCATTTAAACGCCTATTAGTATATGTCATATAAAACGCTTTCTAATAGTCCAACATTTACGTGAATCGTCATAATCGTTCGTTGTCTAAGCATAAAAGTTGACAGGTAAGTGTTTTGGATAATACATTGCCTATATAAATAAAGAAACGTGAAAATACAAAAGGACCACATGTAGTTTAATTTTATCACTGAGAAACATCGTCTCCAAGAATCCTACATTGGACATGCTACTGACTGTTTCAATACACCTAAACTTGTACACACAATTAATATTTAATATACCTTACAGTTTGTTTACTTGAAAGATACTTTATTTTACTGCTGAGGAAAGTGCGATTAATATTTACTGCCTAGCTTTGTTCTAAAAAGAAATACGATGCACTCTTTGGGAAATTCCTCGTGTTCTGTCTAAGCAACGCAACCTAGCGTAAAGTACTGGAAACTCATTTCAGATGGAAACACATTTGACGAACCTTGCGGAAACGTTTACAGTGCTGAGTAATAATTTGCAAACATACAGCAATGGAGATTGTATAGCTTTGTTTAGATGTGAGGTGTTATTAAATATTTATTTTCTTATTTTAAAAAGAGATTGCAGTTTTGGTATATATATTCATAATTTTTTCCTATATTATTGAAAAATGCATACATTCAAATGTAAACTAATTCATTTTTACTATAGTACCTTTACATTCGTGTGAATATATTTTTTTAACATACCATAAATAATTTCTTCAGTTGAAAATATTTGTTACTACTGAACATTACTTTTATTTTAACAATTCTTCAAGCTAGTATTTCCTGGTTTTTGCATACAATTTTACAATTTTCATATCTATAGGCTACTAATATTATAAAGAGGTAGAGTTTGTTTGTCTGTTACCTCTGGAACTACTAAACCGATTGGAAAAATAGTTTTACTAATAACAAGTTTCACTATCCCTGAGTAACATTGGCTATAATTCATTTCGATAAAAACATTTTAATATTTATAAATTTAGTAGGAAAAATTTCTTAGGTAAGGCCTAGTATAATGAACCAACACATATTTCTCGGATGTATTTACATTAATTACCATAGCAACCGATGGAATAAAATAACAGATAAAACAGCTGTTTGATCTAATATTTCCATTAACATATGATTTCAAACTTTTAAGAAATTAATTGTATTTCTAACATTTAGGTTAGGTTTTTATTAGAGTGTAGAGCTGAGCCTGGCTGGATCTTTTAACCTTAATTGTATCTGCTATTATAAATATACAAAATAACTTTGTTTGATTTAACATTATTTCTTATTTTAGCTTTGGGTTTATTATTAATTCTACACCTTTATTATAAAGAAAACATTACATGATTATGTGTGTAGAAGGTTCCGACGGGGTTGGTGTGCGCGAAGCAGGGGTTTCCCCTTGTATCTGCTCCTTTTTCTGAATAGTTATTCTTCTAGCTAGATTTATAACATAATTTAAGCTGTTGTGGTCAAACACAATTAACACACTATTTTATATTTATTTGTTTCACCTTGTAGACATTTCTGTTAAGAGGTCATTCTTCTTTTTGGCAGTGTTATGAGATCTAACGTAATCCACAACTTGACCTTCAAAAGTACACAAAATATTGATCACTGTTAAATATATGGTTACAAATCCAAGTTGCTAAAATTTAAAAAGTTGAAAATTTAACTATAACCAAACAAAATGATTGAATGGGAGACCAGACTGAAATAGCAAGCGAGATGGGGTAATAAAAAGGCAACCAACACTAAGATACGTTTTAGTGTGTGTAATAAGATAAAGGAAATTTTAAATACTTTTAAATGTTATATGATCAAACTATGGACGTAGAACACGAGATCGCAGTGTGAACATAGAGTCAAAAGACATAAACTTTTTCATCAGGGAGTTTTACAGACACAGCTGATATAAGGAAATTGGCTTTAATTTTATATTTGTCTTCTTAATTTTTCACAACTTGTCAATTCCTTTAGTTACGTTTCAGCGAGAATATTAATTCACTGATTCAATGATACCACATATATATGCAACATATTATACTATTTAGTATCAATATGTATTTAGTTAAAGAAATCGCTTTAGTTAATAATTTACCTTATGATAATATAATTAGTAACTTAGTGACAATTTATATATGCTAGTTAAAATATACAAAGATTTTTCAATTGAAAACATTGAACATCGATGGTAAGTCTATTGCTAAAACTTGCTGTTATGCTATTTTATACAATTGTTTGTTTTCTTTAACAATACAAACGTTCTGAAGATTTTACATAATACAATCTGTACCAAATTAATCTGTCACTATTTCCAGCAGAAGAATCTTAAAATTACATTTAAAAGTGCACTTGGTCTCTCAATGTTTCTAAAGTACTTTCTATGAAACAATATAAAACTAAAACTGAATTTAACACTAGTTTATATTAAATTGAGATATTTTCCAATTGCAACGCAGAGACTTACTTAAATAAAATACTATACACTTAAACATTTCTAATATAAGTAAATCACGTTCACCCCTGTATACTGACATAATTTCCTCACGTTAACACTGCATACGTTATTAAATAAACAATCCTGGCTCAAGCTTAACATGTTCATCAACAAAGCCTGTTTTCACGTAAGAAAACACTTTCGTAAAGCCTCCCTTGTTTAATGCTTAAGTGAAATTTGATGTAATTTCTACCTCTCTCTGTGTTTAAATTCATCATCCTACATTCACAACATTAAGGGTGTCAATTCGCCCTATTCTTCTACATGTTAGCATTGGTACCATTTTCTCAGGAAGTAAAAAAGATATCAATTAGATTTTTTGTGTGTTAGTTAATTATATTATACTCTCCATCTGGAAACTAAAAAAAGTAAAATATAATAAACAAATTTTGTATTAAAAAAATTTTGTGTTATTTTTTGAAAATTATTGTAAGCATTTAGTAAAAAAAATAGCAAAAATAAAATTTTTTACATTAAAATACATTTTATAATTTCCATGTATGCAAAAAAGCATATTCTGTATATAGAAAAAAAACAGAACTGAAATACCTCTTACCGTTTTTTAGAAAAGTGTACCTATGCTAACATTTAGAAGGATATTATTAAGGATCTTCGTTTGAAAAAAAAACTGAGATTTTATTAAATCATGTTTAAGATGTTTACATAGGTAGTGAAAAGACAAAACATTGCAATATCGCGTTCATTCGTAAAATTCAACAAACGTTTTAATTCGTTTTCTCAACATTTTAGTTTTTAGAAACAGCTAATTTTTGTACTGGGCATTTTTCACTTTTCTTATTACAACCCCCTTTTAAAATATAGTTTATAATTTTCAAAATGTATAGATCGAATATTTTGTTTAGTTGTATGTAATTTGTTATTGTTACTTTGAACATATTTTATATTCTTGGGTTTCTGTCATTTAACTGTAGAAAGTAACCCTTAAATTCGAATACACCTAAGTTGGTAAGTAGCCTAAAAAAAATATATCTTACGTCTAAAAATAAATGTACATATTTTTAACAACAGATATTTATATTAATTTTACTTATTTAGTTTCTGTTCACGATAAATTTACATATGGAAAACAGAGCAGTTGTTTAGGCTATTATTGGATATTCACATTCATCCAATAATGATAACTACATTTTTTTATAGATGTCAATAATAAACATACTATATTTAAAATTTGCAGGGATATTTTAAGGTTTATAAAGTATAACACTAAAATTAAATTTATTTAAATTCTAACTACCGTAAATAGAATCATCGTTGCCTCTTTTTGTCTAATGTTTTAAAAAGTCACAAAATTTCATGTACAAACCCAAATTTTTGCTGGGATATATAAACACTGAAACTGAGTACTGATCCAACATCAACCTATTTATTTGGCTTCTTTTACGGGATCAAAAATGTATACATGTATAATACATTTCTTGGAACCAAAGCAAACACTCGGTAATTGAAACACGAAACATAAACGCATTTATCAAGTTTTGCTGTCTCAAATTAAATTATTAAAGTACGAAGCCAAACAAATTGACGTGATTGGTCTGATATTAAATTTCACTTTGGTTTTACTGTAGCTTCTGCGGTGATGTGTAGAGCTCGTTCCTGATATTTTCTTTAGACAAATGGAAAATAATGAATGTTCTTTAAATTTTAAAGATTTGATAATTGAGATAGTAAGTAGATATGAGAACTGCTAAAATCAATATGACAATGATTATACAATAGTTATAGTAGGAGAGGTACACAATAAGACATGTGTACTAAAACCTCGAATAATTAATTATCAATATATTACTATTAGTGTTACTTGTAAGTATTATTTTATATGTATTATTTACAAGTGTGGCGGGCGTACATGTGCCTCGTTATCAACGAGGCGTTGTTAATTCAGCATTGTAGTGGTTTGAAGATGCCTGAACAATAGTCGAAACGTTGACGTAATCAAAGGGGGAAAGAAAAAAAACACAAGAAGGACAGTGAGTAATACAAAAATATAACGAAAAGTATTTAATTAAACAAGACAAGAGCTCTAATTTATTAGTGAAATCGCATATTGAATTTGGCATACAATATCTAGAGCCTATGAAAATATATTAAAATCAATTGTTCACTAAAACCTAATCGAACAGTACCAAGAAAATTTCCACAAACCTTAGAGAAGGCTGAAGTGAAATTTTGCGATTATAAAATTAACTATTCATAAAAGTTGAGAAAACTATTTTAGAAAACAAATGTTTGATCACAACTGAAACTATCCTGCATGAAGTCCCTGCTGACGTCACTAGGACATAACATAGGAATGCATAGGAATGCTGACGTCACATAGGAATGCAAAGTGCATTCCAAACTGACAACTAGGGCAGAGACTGTCACTGCGAAAAACTAACGAAGAGAAATTACAATTAAATTAAATCTCGAATTATTTGTTACTCCGGTGACGCTGCCTCAATATAAAATAGTAGACTGTCTTACTCAAGTATTTACGCAGTGATTTCAAGTTTTACGTTGACAAGCAGATTGCAACCGTATTTAAAATAATAGTAGCTTAGTAATCAAGATTATTCTAAACTCTTAGTTGTGCAAAAGGCTAATTTTAATCGTAACCGCTGTTTTATTTGTTCATGATTTATTATTATTTTCATTTAGAACTATTGGTCTTTTTGAAAAGTTTTCGTTGTAATAAAAGTAAAAATGTTCAAAATCTGAATAAAATTCTAATTAGTTAAACGAACATAAATTTACTCAGTATATTGGCTTTGTGTGATTAATTCTTACACAAACAAACCTTTTAGCCCATGGATTGTAATATTAAAAACTTTTCAATTTCAAAAAACCAAGCTTCTTGTAACGATTGAAAAAGTGTAACTGAACATTGATTTAATGGACATACACTATCAAAATGGAAATTTAGTTTATTACACTGATTAAACCCAAACCATAAAAAACATGAAATGAAAACAATAAATGAATAACTTGTAAAATATGTTTATTGATCTACCTTATTAATTTTAATATGGTATGTTTGTTTGTCTGTGAAATTTATGTTTATTTATATTTTGTTGGATTTTATTTGTAAAATTGTTTAAGTTTTACTTTTTTTATATGTTTTTGCATTAAGTGTTTGTTAGGCCTATTAAATATATTTACTGTCGGCCAGCACAAATATAATAGTTTGTGTATTTTTTTATGATTACATAAATATTGTCCTTTGCCGGCCAGCACCAGGCGCGGAGACACTTCCCGAATAGCCTAGGATTAAATCAGTGAATTTGCATGTTTCTAGATTATAAATCATAACATTTGTATTTATAAATTAATCTTAGTTACTTTTATTTTTTCCAATTAAATCTGTTTTATAAATACTTGAAAAATAATGAAAACAATTTTTGCTTATATTTTTAGTCATGTAAACTCTAGGAAAAATCGTTTTATAAATTTTTTACTTTGAACTGTAGAAATGGGACGAATGAAACATATTTTGAGCATGGGAAGAATTTTGAATTTGTTAAACAGACACATTCATAAACACATGCAAAATGTATACTATTCTATCAAAACATACATTTTATGTATTGAATTTTCTAAAACAGTAATATTCCTATTTTGCTCAAAATACAACATTTACAAATATAAATAATAAAATAAATGTTCCGATAAATCGATAAATGACACTATAAATAACTAGTTTGACAACTATTTAAGTTGTGGGTTTTTGCTCCTTATTATTTTTTGTTTGTTTTTTGTTTATGATTTCATTAATCGGTGTGATATTTTTGCCACAATGCTCTTCAACTTTTGTACTTAGTTTATAAAAAATCAAAAAGTAACTAAATTCCGCGAAATATGTTAAATTATAGCAATATTTGAGTATAGTAATATTAACTATACTTAATAATTATTAATACAATATTAAGCAGCTCAATGCAAAAAAGCTGTCAATTCGAAGGAATTTAATTGGTGAATTAAAGAAGTACTTTCATACATTAAACGTGGAACCAGAGAAGCTGATTCCTTTGCGGAAACAAAACAAACCCACAACACTACTAAGACATCAACTTTGACAACTGAGTTAGTAGGGCGTTTAAAATTGAGATGAAGCAAGCAACTAAATTAAATTAACTTACTCCATTAACTCATATTAACCCTCTAAGCGGCAGAAGGCACTATAGTCGGCACAACGGTAAGGTCTGATTGATTTGATTATTTCACCCAATAAAAATTATCAAATCTCAATAAAAATAATACCACTGTAAAGGAAATGTTTCAAACTTTAATTTTTGTGTTTAACATTTCTTTCTAAAACGTATATTTACATATGTAATCATAGCTTTAAAATATTAGTTTTCTGAAAAGCCAACACCACGCTAATAAATCACATAAAAAGACTCAACTTTGTAATTTCTTTGAAACACTCTGCCGCTCGACCGGGATATTTTGACAATAATCTACCTTTGGATTCGTCAAGATTTAAGCTTTATAAAACTGCCATCCAATCCAAAGTCACGTCTATAGTTCCAAAGATATGGAATTGTCTGTAAACCTTTGCAATTGGACAGATTTCAACCAATAAAACAGCACATTTTGCTTTCGAGATATCTCTTAGAATTAGAATTATTTGAATTGACTTGTTTATATCTATTTTATAGACCAAAGTTCAATCTTTCGTTTTTTTTTTTTTTTGTAAAGCAAACCACATTTACTATAACGGTTTTGTTCGTACAGTGCTGAGAAATACTGACAAATGGGAAATTCAAAACTCCAACTTTCTCACCCTCCTGAAGTGTCACATCCAACGGTTTTTCACACAGAACGTCGTATTTGATGCGTCCGTGAGTATTTTAAATACTTTTATGAAATAATAACTTACAAGTATACAGTTCAGTTCTTTGCTTTATTCTCTACACTTTCTTATTTCATTTATGGCAAAGGATATTTTCCTAAATTACTATTCAATCTAGGACTAGAAATTTGAAAATGATAAATATTGTTATACAGTTCTTAGAACTAAATTACGAAATTTTTTACATTTATGAAACAAATTGCAAACATTTTTCACTACTTTTTATGTAGGCCTAAAGTTGATTTTTTTCCCGTTACTGAACATTTTTTTCTTCCTGAGCTAATAACTTTATAATTTTACATCAATCCATTTTTCAGTTGTATATATGAATTCCTTGGACCTTTTTCTATAAAAAATTTGCAGAACACTTTCGGATTGGGATACAATTACGATTTAAAAAAGAAATTAAATATGCTTGTAAACGCCGAAAATAAAAAAAATTGCATTCCCGCTTAGAGGGTTAAAGTCATACATAATTGTGTAAATATTTCAACTGTACATTCGTCAGACAAATATACACGTCATAACTGTAAGATATTATTGGGGTTTATTTTATAAATGGAATTTGAACTGGCTTTAAATAATAAATTAATGAGTTCTTAATAACATGGTAGTAGCCTAGTCAGATATTTAATTTTATTTATATTAGATATAAATTTTAAATGTATCGATTGCCTGTAATTTATTATATTGCATATAGTAACAGGTAGTTTTATATAAGAATGAATGCTATTAACTATAAAGTCAATCTCAATTGTTGGCTATTATCTAGCCCGTTCGGGTTTAAATATTTCACTCTTTTACAATAAATAAATAATTTTTTAGCAAGAAGAAGTTGTTTAAACAAAAGAAATTTAATGCTAAAGATAAGGAATTACTGTCTTACACAAAGGAGAAGAGAAAGTATTACTGAATGTTTTAAAAGTTGGGAGGAGGCTTAGACTGACTAATTTGACAATCTCTTAAACGCAAATAACTTTTGAATACTCTTATATAACTGCTATAATTCCCAAAATTCGGATACTCTGAACCAGATATACTGAAATATAGAAACCCATCTGCTCTCACTTTACACTTGTTGCATTTTCCATCCTATTTTCACAGCGCTCTGTGTGACTGCTAACTTTGTTTGGACAAGCCCTAGTTATATTTTCAATCATCGTTAAATAGCGTGAGCAACGCCTATAATGCACCAGAAGCTCTGATATTGTAAAACAGCTGCTTTAAATTGAATGTCGTAAAAATTAAAATCAGTAAAATACACTTATAGAATGCTTAGCATTAAAGTTTTCACTAAAGTACTTCCCAAGTAACAACTTAAGTAGGGCTGAACTGCCGTGTCTGAAGTTAATTAATAAAGTTTCTAATCACCGCTAATCTTATAATTAGTTCATGTATCTCTCGTGCATAACTTACCAATTTTAACTATACGGTATTTTAATACATTACTTAGAATTCATCCTCTATTGTGATAGGCCTAACTGTCTTATAAACCCATATGTTCTCATTTCAGAGTTCTGTTACAAATATTGAATAATGGACACTTTTAGCGCTTTATGATGTCAGTCCGACGGTTCCTCAGCCAAATTCTGATACCTTCGTAACAATTTAGAATGCAGCTTGTATTCAAGAATATGTAAATTTACGCAGACACCTTATTCACAAATGTTACAATGCTGAAATATTTGTGTAAGAAGATGGACTCTAACAAGACGTAGTTAACTATCGCACTCTACAGGTAAAACCAAGAAGTGCAAGTTCAAGCCTTTGTGTCTGCTGAAAAGTATGCTTCTTACTGTTAATTGAAAATTTATTTAAATCAAGAAAATTACTCTGGAGGAAATTAGAAATATAATCTCCTCATTGATGGAAAGGAGAGCTAAAATTTAAATAAATGGGCGGAACAAAAAATTTGCAAAGTTCAACTAATCTGTACATCTCACTGAATTATTTCATACTAGTACTTTTTCTAAACGATTGAAGAAAATATATTTTTTTTAATTGCAATAAGAAATCGAAAACAATAAGGTGGGCTCAGAAAACAAAATGAAAGGATACAGTACCCATATAATTTTGTATCAATATACATTATTTATCGTATATTTTATATTTGTTTAGGTTTTTAGGCTATCCTTTACAAAGAGTCCAATCTGCATTTTTTTTTTACTTTTCCTGATAAAAAATCCAAATTTGTACAAAATTAACTAATTTGTTTAGGATGATATATTAAACAATTTTAAATGTTTTCTTTGAATAAGAACATGAGTTAATTTGGGAAAATAAATACGAAAAATAAACGAGAAATAATACATGGCAGGCTACCAAAAGCTAATGTGCTTTACACTTCACAAGACTAAGCAACTTAAAGAGGAATGAACGGCCGTGACTAAAGTATTTCAAATGTTTTTAAAATTTGTAATTAGTTAATAATTCTGTCCAAGCAAATTTATCTACTTTAATTTAAAATTTTTTTATATCTTACTTAATATTCGTAAACCAAAAGTTTCACTATACCTACTTTTTTTTATTTTTATAGCTCACTACAAAATATCGAAAAATGGACCTATAAGCGCACTATGTCACACGCAGACATCTTGGAATTTCTTTACTAAACCAATTTTGATAAAATTTTTATAATTTCACATGAAAACATTGACAGCACCCAGACTTAAAAATTATAAAAAATATTTATTTACTATTTTAGGGGAGGAGTGTGACGTAGTTCACAACTTCTAATAAAATATGTAACATTTAATGATATTCCTAAAGTTTGGTTGTTCTGAAAGTTGTTATTACTCTACTGTTGGGGTAAGTCTATTTAGAGTGAAAAAGCTAGAAAATATGTTTACAAAATAAGTTACAGAACTGAAAAATAGCTGTGGGTCCTGCGGATTTCATACTGCGGATCCTCCTTTTGAAGTTTACCATATTTGAGTTTAATTGTTTTTTTCGAAGAAACCCTAACACGAGTACCTTGTACGTACATTTATGTAGTTTAGCAAAATATGACTTCAAAGAAAACATTATTATTTTAAATTAACATTGTTATTTCTGCAAATTTATTAGTTAGAACACAATATATTAAGACGTTTTTTTCAACCACTTGTGAAATGATGTACACTACAATAAACTAAATCAAAAACTACATTAACTATGCCTATCCTAGCAATCTAGGACCAGCTCAAATATATACTAATATTATAAAGGGGTAAAGTTTGTTTTTTTGTTTGTTTGTTAAATCTCTGGCACTACTGAAACGAATGAAAAAATAGTTTTACTAATAAAAAGCTACACTATCCCTGATTAACATATTCTATAATTCATTTCGATAAAACCCTTTTTTTATTTTAATATTTGTAAATTTAGTCGGATAATTTATTAGGTTAAGCCTAGAATGATAAACCCACACATTTATTTACATTTATTACCATAGCAACCAATTGACTAAAATAACAGATAATATATCTATTAGCTCCAATATTTCCTTTAACAGCTGATTTCAAAATTGAAGCAATTATTTTTGTATTTCTAGCTTTTTGGTTAGGGTTTTAAAATGTAGACCTGAGCCTTGCTGGTTCTTTTAACCATTATTATAACTGCTGTTATAAAATATAAGAAATACTAATTTAATTTGAACATTTAACATTATTTACCATCTTAGTTTTGAGGTTATTATTAATCCTACACCTTTATTATAAATAAAACATAACATACGTTTTTAGAAGGTTCCATTTTTGGTTGGCGTGCGAAGCACTCAGGGGTCTCTCCTAGTATAAAATATAACTAGCTGACCCGTGCGAATATTTCGCAAGTTTGGAGTAGGCCTACATATACCTGATTTATCACGTTGATTTAATTCAGTTAATTAAGTTTATTTATTTACATTGGTTTATAAATAATTCGACCACGCAGCTGAACCGCTGACGTGAGTTGAGCAAATTTCCAAAATTAAGTTTATATGCCTATGTTTTAGGGGTTTCAACCAAAAATTTGGGAAATAGGTCTACTCACGAAGGCGTTGAACAGCTGTCTGTGTGTACGCAATATATTAGTAGAATTTGTTTGCACCACTTGGCTTAGAACTGGGTTCTTCTATGCTATTTTACGTTTTCGTCGATTTTGGGAGAACTAAGCGAGCTAGAAGGTCGCGTAAAAAACAAAATTTGCAGAATAACATCCTACATTTATATTTTTAGAAAAAACTCTAACAAAATTTCATTTTCGTAGTAAAAATGTAAAAACATAGTTACTTCCGGTCAAAAAACGTACTTCCGGTTGTTGGATTTTTTTGGCTAACGAACTCGTCCGAGCGACGTAGACAGCCAATATGTATACCAAATTTAAACCAAATCGGACTTAAAATGTGGCCGCTAGAGTGCGAACACATATATACATATATATATACATATATATATACATATATATATACATATATATATACATATATATATATGAATTTTAATGACACCCCAAAACGTGTTCTGGGGACCATGATGAGTGCTCATTTGCTACTCCCGACCTTGGGTCTTACCATAAGGGCCACTGCAATAGCTCATTTTTCCTATGGAAATTCGCTAATAACAGTTTCCCTATACAATCTTACAGTGTAAACAATCTAACTAACAGCTGTCATGCTAGTTAAACAGATGGTTAGTAGATGGCGCCTTTCATTAGGAACAAACAGAGTATAATATAAAAGTTTTTTAAATCAATTTTTGTTATTAAAACATTAATTTTAAGCTGTTTGTCTATTTTTCCCGTGTAGTGGTTAAGGAAAGCTTTAAAATGATGCCTCATTCATGTAATTTGATGATGTATTAAGGAAGTTATGGCGTACCGACAAAAAAATAGTCTTGAGAAATAATATATGCGATAATATTCTTAATCAACAACTGTCCGCTTACTGATCACAATTATTAAGCAAATTACTCCATTGTAACTTCAAGTCCCTGACTAATCAATTATTATTTATTTCTGATTTCATATCTGTAATTAAATTTGGGAATTTTACTTCAGATTGTAAAACACGCTTGTTTTACTAATAAAAATATAAAAAATAATAACTTTAATCAAGGCGTTTAAAATTATTTTAGGAAGTTTTCAATTTTAACTTTTTTAATTTTAAAATTCAGTTTCTGAACAAAATGTTTGGAGATATAAGGTGTGCAATAAGGCGGATGCAATAGAGACAAAGGTTTCAAAACTTCGACAAAATATATAAAGTAAGGAAATTTACAAGAGGATTTTACAGCCAACCAAAACTGTGCTTTACGCTGACTGACAGGACAGTGACGGTGATGAATAGAAGGAAGTGGAACTTAAATTACTTTTAGTTGAAGTAAGGGACTTCCAATCATGTAAAACCTAAAATCACATCGAAAATAAATAATACATTACTTGTATATTCGCTAGCATCATACAATCAACTGATAAGGATTAAGCTATTAAAATAACTTCCATAGTTGTTAACATCTATTAAATCTCTTCCGTTATGTTCAAGTTAAAATATTGTTTTAAGTAATTTACTAACACAATTTATTCTATATTCTATAAATAAATATTTGGCTCATTTATAAGACAACGTTTTATTAATATACCTGAGGTGAGTACGTTAGTAAGTATTGGTCGCAATATACACAAGACAAAATATAGGACAATTCGTTAGTTGAAAATATGTTTCATTAAAAATTAACTAAAATAGCGGGTCTCTTTATGTAAATGAATACAACTTAGCCGGACGATTTTTGTTTACTTTTTTTAATAAATATTTGTTCATCCTTATGTCAATATACCTACAAAATGGTAAGCGTTATATTTATAACTATACACGACTTTTCAATATTTGTTAATACAATACAAAATGTATTTTTTTACTGTGCGTTATAAAAGCAATAACATATTTGTAAAATATGAAGAAATATTAAATATATTTTAATAAAATTAGTCATTAATTAAAAACTAAAAATTTTAAGCTAAATCATCAGTTAAAAATAAAAGAGAAAAATATGTTTCTCATTGTCAGGTCAACTTTCTAAATAATAAACATATATCGCATTTCCTACAGAAGAGTTTTCACGTTTAGAACTGAACACATCACTGACTTTACAAACTGACATAATTCCCGCACCTTGACATTGTACAAGTTAATAAATAAACAATCCCGGCAGAAGCTTAACTTATTCATCAAGGTACTCGTATGAAAACACATTCTCAAGTCTTTCTAATTAAATGTTTAAGTGAAATGTAACGTCATGTTACAATCTCCTCAACTTGTTTGTTTTAAAAGTTATTTCCTGGAGTAAAATAACAATTTGGCTGAGAAAATGTGTTTTTATGACATCATGTTTGGACTCAAAGGGTTTAAAATACATAGTGAATTGCACTTTTGAATTTTATGTGAGGTCTTCGTCATGAACATATTGTAAACCAGATTTTAATCAGGAAATATAAAAACCAAAGTAAATAAAGAAGTATTTAAATTTATTGATACAAATTTATATTCAATATGGCATGTATATTTGCACTATATGGAAAACCAATGATAATTCGTCAGTAGATTCTAAACGAAGCTTCAAAGTTGATTGAGTGCGATGCACAAATATGAATCAATAACGTTTACTAAAAGCAAAGCAAATGATTTAGGGGAAGCAACTGTTACAGTACACTTTAAACTAACCATGCTCGCAGTGCTTGCTGACGTCACTGTGATAGAAATCAGAAGGTGCGTTCCAAAATGTCAACTGGAACAGGGAACATAACGAAGACAAATATTAATTACAGTTAAATTAAATCTTCGATAATCCGTTTCTCTCGTGAAGCTCCTTGAATATAAAACAGCTGATTGGCCAAGTCTGTATTCACATTGTGATCTCGCGTTTACGTTGGTAATAGTTCGTCAATTGAAAGTTTTTAATAAAATGGTTGCTTAACTATTCATCAATATTCTCATACTGAATATTGGTAGAAGAAGAATTAGTTTGTGACTATTTAGCGGTTATTTGAAGCATGATATTTAAATATGTAGATGCATTTGAAAAAACCTATCATATTGATGAAAAAGTGATATACACGAATTTTTAGTTGATATAGTGTTTCTTATATATTTTAAGTTTTGCTTTTGTTTTTTTATCTACCAAAGTTCAACCAGTTACATGATTTTCTTCACAATCATTAAACCATTCATATACTTGATATTACTTTTATAACTAAAACTAACAAAATCAATCAAATCAAATTTATTTTTTAACAACATTAGACCTAGCTATAGTACCTATAATACAGAACGCATGC
>JAGFPH010012728.1:13433-28968 GCA_018207615.1 Philaenus spumarius | reverse complement strand
TGTTGAAGGTACTAAAGAATTGACAATGATTTGGTCTTGCATATTTTTATCACCAATATCCCAGAATGATTGAAAAATTTGCCCTGTTCAGCAATAGGTACATTTTGAAAACAGTTTTTCAGACAACACTTCTGTGTGGATTTAAATTTTTTTGCTTCTACTACAAAACCCTTTGTATTTTGATAGGGCTCACCCTTGTCTTTTTCTTCTTGGTAACATTTCTCTTCCACAAAGACTCATTTTTTAACTTTCGATAAGCTATGTTTCTTTCCTTCAAAGACCGATCAGAAAGTTCAATTGTTTCAGTATCACTAAACCAACTTTCACTTTCACTTGAACTGCTATTACTCATTTTAATGATTGATAATTACTTTAAATACATTCCAACACAAAGAATTAACTAAAAACCAGTTGACTTTAACTTTTAAGGACACCACAGACTCAACCACCTGTGTGATTCACCGGCACCGCGCGATGACTGGAAGAAGGGCACTTAAGTTTCTCCACAAAAACACGTGTAGATCAGCTGATGTTGCAGACATCAATGTAGTTCCTGCAGGATCCGATAGATGGAAGCATAAGCTATCAAATAAAGCAATCTCCGGAAAAGTCCAAAGTGCCCTTTTTCCACCCAGCTCCTCAATTGCAATTTCGGGCATGACATTCCCACCATCAGGTTTTATAAATATATCACATAACGCAAGAACATAGAACACAAATATTTCACTCCGTGTGGAGATCGTTAAAGTCAAACACACACTTTTTTATATTTTTTATTTCGAGAATTGGTGTGCACACCGCATCAGTTGTTTAAGATGGTACTGATTGAAGTTAGGTTATGCAACGATTATTGGACCGTGTCCCCCTCCCTTGTCTTGTGATTAGCGTATCATACAATAGGTTTGACTTAAATGACAGCTGGTCGTTCAATATGTTATTGGGTTCAGCTTTTAAACCTTTGTAAATTTCAAATTCCTCTAACGCGTTTATAGTATTTTCCTTCTTACATTTATATAATATACTCATGTTAGTGTTAATATCAGTATATGAATGGAGGTTATTGATAAGATGTTCAGCATAAGTGGATTTGATAGCTCTAAAGTTGCTTGGTGGCAAATGTTCTTATGTTAAATGGACGTCCAGTTTGTCCTATGTAGAAACTAAGACAATCATTGCATATTAACTTGTAGACACCGGTTATATTATATTCGGCTAATTTTTCTCTAGTCTTTGGTTTGAGTATAAATTCCAACTTATTAGTGGTACGAAACGTGAGAATGGTGTTATTACTGGCCATTTTATTCCTTAAAGTGTTTTTGAACATGTTACCATAAACACATGAAGCATATTTTTTTCTTTTCACTATTACTAGACTAAATTGTTGTTTTTTGTGTCATTTTCTTTATCTTATGCTTACTTATTAATTGGTCCACGATAGTGGTCCTGTAGCCGTTAGCTTGTGCGATGTGTTTAATAATATTCCTTTCTCTCTCATAATTTGTTGCGGATAAGGGTACGGATAAAAGTCAATATACAAGGCTATTATAAGCGGCTATTCTTTGCCCTAGTGGATGATGAGAGGATTTGTGTATGGTTTTATCTGTAGTTGTAGGTTTTCTGTATATGTTGAATTCGATTCTTGTATTGTTCCGAAATAAGTTCAGGTCTAAATAATTCAGGCTATTGTTATTTTCGATTTCTGCGGTAAAGGTGTGGTTAGGGTGTATATTATTTATAAAATTGGTTAAAATTCATAATTGTCTGTCGCTGCCATTAAATACAATAATGGTATCATCGACATATCTGTTATAGAATATAATTTTATTTCTAAACGGGTTAGAATCAGCAAATAGGTAATTAATTGTTTTCTATGTAGTTCAAAAATATTTTAGACAATATACCAGATAGGAGTGAGCCCAAGGCTAGGCCGTCGTTCTGTAAGAAATATTCATTGTTAAAAGTGAAGTAATTCTGCTTTAGGGTTGTTTTTAGAAGGTTTATGAATTCGTCTATTGCATGCTTCTGTAATGTGGAATTCTTGATTATGTTATTATGTATGATTTCTATTGTTTGTTGAACCGGGATGTTTGTGTACAAGTTTACTATGTCAAAGGAGGCAAGTTTGTATGTGATTTCTATTTTAACATCATTTAACTTATTTATGAGGTCTATACTATTTTTAAGGCTATAGTCCTCTTCGAATGAGTAATGTTTTCGCAATAATTTATCCAGTTCTTTAGATAAATTATATCCTGGAGCAGGTGTAAAGTTCACTAATGGTCTGATAGGGGAATTAGGTTTGTGAATTTTAGGTAGACCTCTCAAAATGGGGGTGTGAGGATTAATAGTTTTCAGACGACGTATGTCACCGGACAATAGCGTTTTACTTGCATTTAAAGATTTATTCATTAATTTGTCATAAGTGACAGTGGGATTTTTAGTTATTTTGTTTATACTGTTGGACTGGAAGAAATCATTGACCTTGCCAATGTAAATAGTCTTATAAATAATAATTATCAAATTCCCTTTATCAACATTGGTTATTAGGGCATTGTGTTTTATTAGTTTATCTTTAATGCCGGCTGAGGCCTGTCTAATGATATTGGTTTGTCTATTTGAGATAACTGAAATAAATGATGTTTGGTTGAACGTAGCTTTAATTTATTATTTATAGCTACCCTTGCGGTTATTTGAGATTCCATCGTTAGTAACGGTTTTATAACGGTTTCTGCATTTATGTTAGAAATCCTAAAGATAAAATAAACTGTGAAATGTGTCCGAAGAAATAAATAGGCCAAACCAAAAGAAGCATGAATACAAGAATTAAAGATAATTTTTCTCATATAAAATATAATAGGCCAGATAAAACTGCAAATAGCTTTTTATATCACTTAAGAACAATATAAAGAAAATTTAGCTGTATAGCGTGTGGAAATTTAGTTCAATGTATTAATAATGTATGTAATTGGTGATTTTAGTTGAGTAGTTTTTGAGCAGATAGAAAAAGTAAGTGTATACAAGATTATTAAATTTTAAGGGTAGGTATTCCATTTAATCCGTTTGACTTAAGAGTTGAATTTCAAATGTTTCTTTTATATCACTTAAAATTATACTATACAATTTTAGCTTTATAGCGTGCAGGAAGTTAGTTCAATATATATTTATTGTAAAGGGGTAGCAACCCATTAGACTTTAGTAGTTAATTGTAACATGTTAACACTCTTGGTATTAATATGGATAAACTAAGAACTTATTAGTGAAATCGGTCGAATAGTTATTGAGTTTATAGAGGGCAAATAAACAAATATTCATATGTATAGATATAGATAATATTTATATAGATATATATGAATGAAGAAGGAAGTTGGACGTGCAGACACCACAGGAGTGTATTTTACAATAAATGTTACATTTTAGGATTATTTTAATTATTTCGCCAACTCGTTAATTAACGTCAAAAAGTTCCCGTTTTGTAACCGATAGTAATAATTGTGTGCAGGTTACGATTTCCTAGAAAAATTTTTAATCGGTATTCAGGGTTGAATGAATTGAGACTGTCAGATTATTGCTTCCAAAAACATGGCCTACGTTGTTGTGAACATGAAAGTTATGTTAAAAAAAATAAATACTTAAAGGTGTTAACATACTTTGTTTGAAATAAAATTTAACTGACAATACACGTCAAAATATGCAAACCTCTGTTTTTGTGTCACTAAGCATAAAATAACGTGCAACTGTATTTCGGTACTGTAATAGGTTTTTGGTTTTACTGAAACCAGTAATAACTATCAAAACCAAATTTTATAAAACAAATTTTAATCGAAACCAAATCAGTTTTAAAACAATTTATGATTATTATAAATAAATCACTCAGCTGTACCGGTGTAGGTTTTATAGTTTCGGCCAACTATTTTTAAAAACACCCAAAAATTTATTTTCTAGTACGAAACATGTGTATTTCTAACGGTCTTGCCTAACAACCTTTGAAAACGAACGCGAGCACCAAATTTGGACCAAATCGGAAGTAAAATGCGACGTTAGAGTGCGTACACTGAAATACATTAAGTATAACGCATGTTTAATGACATCGTAAACCGTGTTATGGGGACCATGATCGGTACTTATCGACCACACCATAAGAGTCACTGCAATAGCTCTTCTTTCCTATAGAATCCGCTAATATTCGTTCCACCCAAATACAATTAGGACTGTGTTATATTAACTTATCAAGTAATTAAACATATGATTTATTTAGTTCCATTCGTATTTATTTATTTATTTTTTAAATTAAAATACTATAATACGACAACCGATGAACAAAACGTACTTATGTTATTTTAAACGAATGAAAAAATTCTTTAAATCATAATTATTTTCAATGAGCATTTATTTATTTTAAACTATACAATTTGTGATCTTATATTGTAAATCACAGCAGATTAAAAGTTTCAAAAAGTTTTTGAATTCCAGAAAATACATTTTACGTGTAAGATATCTAAAGCAACACTTACAGCAAACGGTGTACCCTGAACTAGCAGGACATTCGAAACTACGGACATTACACAGACGAAGTTCAACATTATTAAGTTGCGCCGACTACAAATGCTTCTAGAAGCGAAATGGCGATTGAATATTATATTCTTTGATATTAGTTGAATTGAGTTTTGTTATTGCCCACACGTGCATCCGTCCGTTCTATTGTTAAATGCAATTAATTATTGCAAAGCTATGTTGAAATTCTACCGCTTCTATCAGTTCCCTGTTATTTATTACGTGTCAAAATGGATTTTCATTTCTAAACATTTACACAAACCTTGAAGCGTTTTGAATTAAAACTGTTTACGATCGCGTACAACAAATGTGTCTTAAAATAGTGCATGATTCAGTACCGATGAAGCGAGTTTACCGATTTTTTCAAAATAAAGTTTAAAACCAACTATTTGGGAAATTGGTCTAATCACTAAGGTGCTAAATAACTGGCTACGAAACATACTTTACAAAACAGAGTAGAATTTATTTGCATCGCAGCTTTTAATCTCGGCTCACGTTTTGCTTCATTCCGCTCGCAGTGGAAACACTCTCGTTGATAGTTTGTACCTTGACCTTGCGTCCTGGTATTATGTACTTTGCTCGTGATGGACAAAGATATCTCGAGTGAGATCATTCTCTCGCGATTCTAAAGTCAACAACAATCTACAGTCGGTTATTTTTTTCGAACTGCATGGGTAGGCCTATTACACAAAAAAATTAAATGTTTGCGGTCGTGGGACCCCCGTCAGGAACGAAGTTAATCGCGCCTTTTCTTCAATCCCTTTACCAGACTTAACGGCAACATACACTCATAATTTTAATCTTTAAATTGCCGTTTATTATTAGTTTGTTTTTTATACAAATATTTACTGTTTCCATACGTTTAATGTTATTATAACAAAGGCGTAGAATTAATTATAACATCAAAGCTGAGATGTTAAACACAGTTAAATGTCCATTCATTGTAAATACATTCAAAAACATAAAATGTTGGTTCATCATTCTAGGCCTAACCTAAAATTGTTGTGTGTATGCTTAATTTGCTTTACCTGTCTTAACGGCATCGTACATACAATAATTTTAGGTTAGGCCTAGACTTAAAATAAATTTCTAGGCATAACCTAAAATTATTGTATGTGTGTTGCCATCAAGGCAGGTAAAATAAATTAAATATACACACAATAATTTTGTTTTAGCTTGATTGATGAACGAACACTTTATGTTTATTGAATGTATTTCAGCGCTTGATGATAATATCTGAACTTCGCCGGACGGAACCGTTCGTCTCTTAACTTAAATTGATGAACCAAAACACATGATTCTTACATTAATCGCCATAGCAACCAATTTGGTAACGCGTTTTCGTTACTCGTATATTATATTTGTCATTGCCATAGCAACCAATTAATTGCACTTTTTTCGTTACGCGTTACATTTTCTATTTGTTAACTCCTTCCGCAGCCCACGTTAAGGAACTTCGTTCCAATAAAAATGTAATTTTATCTAACCGCAGATTTATTATTAGTTAAATCTCAATACGTGCTTTTAATAATTAAACAGCTGATAATGTTTTGATTTATTTCCTGTACAGTAAACAGCAAATGTAAATTTTATGAAGCAGTTGTTAAACGTGTTAAAGTGTGTTAGGTTTTAAACTTTGTGAATTTTTCACTGATAATATACCCATTGACAATAAGAAGACAAAATTAGCAAATTTTAAAATGTAATTATCTAATTAGGTTGAATGTGTACAGACATAATGAAAAATTAAGCTATATACATCTCATATAAATAACTAGCTGCCCAATCCGGCTTTGCACAGGTAGACAAATATCAATAAATATATTACATTATGTATTTCTTATGGGGATTTTTAGTAACTTTAATCCTCCTAAATCCCCTAAAATTTTAAAATTTTTGAGTACCTTTCTTGGCGAGCACCTAGGGCCCTAGAGGAAGCTACATACGAAATTTTATTCCAATCCATTTGGTGGTTTTTTCTAGTTACTTTGACCCCCCCCCCCCCTCCATCACCCTCTAATATTTCGAATTTTTTAAAAAAACTTTCTTAGCGAACACCCTGGCCCTAGAGGAAGCTACATACCAAATTTCATTCCGATCCTTTCAGTAGTTTTGGAGAAATCGTGATTTAGTAACTTTGACGCCCCAAACCCCCCTAAAATTTCGAATTTTTTGTAAACCTTTGTTAGTGAGCACTTACGGCCTTAGAGGAAGCTACATACGAAATTTTGTTCCAATCCGTTCAGTAGTTTTTGAGAAATCGTGATGAGTGAGTCAGTGAGTGAGTGGTATTTGGCTTTTATATATATTTATATGTTTCACACAATACAGTTACCCTTATATAAAACATTAAGTTATCAATGTGCAATAGTCTTTACCGTTGCGAAGCTGTTCACATTAAGTTTCTCAATACTGTATAACACAATAGATAATACACGGAATACGCATTGCTGCTGGAGGAAACTATCGATTCATTGGCGCGTGTATTTAGATTTCCTTTTGTCTAAATAAGAAGAGTAAAACTACACCTAACGACTGCGGAGATTCAGTGAACCGTTGAAATTTGAAAAGTTAGGGAAACTCTTTTGGAACATTGCCAGCGTCTACCATCACCTTGCATATATATTGCGTAAGTCATATAGCTTAGTGTTGCCACACCTGACGCATTACATGGTTGGGTTTTTTGTCCCCGCCAAGGACAATACAGTTAACGCATCTTGTTGAACAAAAAATAAACTGAAAAAGTTTACAATTATAATACAGTGCCATGTTTTTTGTTTGTTTTGAAAACACTTCAAAAGAAAGGGAGTTAAAAAAACAAACTCATAAAAAGAAATTGCATAAAGAGATTAATATAAGTACTAGGGGAGACCCCTGCGTGCTCCGCACGCCAACCCCCGTTGGGACCTTCTAAAAGCATATGTTATGTTTTATTTATAATAAAAGTGTAGGATTAATAATAACCTCAAAACTAACATGGTAAATAATGTTAAATGTCCAAATCAAATTATTTCTTATATTTTATAACAGCAGTAATAATAAAGGTTAAAAGAACCAGTAAGGCTCAGGTCTACACTTAATCAAAAACCTAACAAAAATGTTATAAATAATAACCTCAAAACTAAGATGGTAAATAATGTTAAATGTTCAAAACAAATTAGTTCGTAAATTTTATAATTTGAATAAATAATTCATTTCCTTCCTTATAAAAATCAATATTTACTTCCACAAAGCAGCTGGATTAGTTTGTTTCTTATTATAAACAGCTGATTTGTATTAAAATGTTTTTATAACCTTCTGAATACTGTAATCATCGTTATTTACATCCACGAAATCAGCTGGATTAGTTTGTTTCTTATTATAAACAGCTGTTTTGTATAGAAATGGTTTTTAAATATTTTCCATGTTAATCTTATGGGGAAAACCCGACCTTTGAGATTAGCTCACGCCATTAAGGATAAGAATTTTTTACATCTAAAACCTTATTGCAAAACTACGAAATGAGACGATTTTTTTGAAACCTCAAACATTAAAATTGGTCCAGAAATAAGGGAGGAGTTGTGTTTACAAAAAAAGGCTTCACGTATCTATACATATAAAAGGCAAAGCCCTCACTCACTCACTCATCATCACTAATTCTTCCACTTTCCATGAAACTAGGGAGGTGAAATTTGGCATTTGTATACTTTGTGATGTAAATAGGAAAACTAAAGAAATTTCATTTTGATATTCAAATTTTTAGGGGTAGTTTTGGGGGTTTAGGGGTAGTTTTAACTGATCTCAGATTCTCAAAAACCATACCACCTAGGAACTTTAAATTTGGTACAAATATTGCTCATAGGCACTAGAGGCACACGAAGAACGGATTTTAAAATATTTTGCCTGTAAGGGTTGTAACAACCCCGAAATCAATAAATATTGTTTGTTATATATCTCAAAAACCTTACCTTCTAGGAACGTGAAATTTGGTACACATATTGCTCATAGACACTAGAGGCACGAGAAGAACGAATTTTAAAATATTTGGCCTGTAAGGGTTGAAACAACCCCTAAAACAATAAATATTATTTGTTATATATCTCAAAAACCTTACCTGCTAGGAATGTGAAATTTGGGACGCATATTGCTCATAATAGCTAGAGGCGCACTAAGAAAGAATTTTATAATATTTGAAATTTAAGGGTTGAAACATCCCCTAAAAATATTGTTTGTTATAATTTCCTTAAAGCTAGAAAACTAAAATTTTGTACATTTATTTCTTATACGATACATATAAAAAAGTAAACCTGTTTTAAATTTTGTGACGTTCTGCTAAAGGGTAAACATGTAATAACAACCTCTAAAATTATAAATATTATTTAAATACAGATTAGGAACGTGAAATTTATAAACAAATTGCTCATAGGTGCTAAAGGCGCACTAAGAAGGGATTTTAAAATATTTATCTTTTAAGGGTTGAAACAACCCCTAAAACAATAAATATTGTTTGTTACATATGTCAAACACCATACCGCCTAGGAACGTGAAATTTGGTACACATTGCCACGGACCAGCCACTCTCCGACTTTTTCGTTTTCGGAATCACAGGTTCGGGCCCCACGTTCGGTCGCCACTTGCCCTGCAATACCCACTCTATTTACCTTTTAGTTATTTTTATTTGAAATTCGGTCAACTTGTACCTGCCCGTATGACCCTTTTTGAGTGGTTGATGCGATGGCAAGAATTGGAAATTGTTTTTCTTTAATTTCCAGTTCTTGTTTTAAAATTTTTAGAAAACTTTTGTTTTGTTTTCTCTTTAGTACACTAGCTCTTTTTCTAACTCCGATCTCGAGGTCGTCCCCGGTGGAGATATACTTGATATGATCAGAAAACACTTTTGCCTTACCTGAATCCTTATAATTAGAGCACTGAATGATTTATGGTATTGTACTAATTTTATAAATGATTTTAGCAACTCTTTCAAGAAATAACCAATTTATTGAACAAAATTACTATATTAAACTTACGCAACTGCGTTTTCAACACAAAATACAATGGATAAATTGAATATATATTTATAATTAATTTTTCGTCGATATTTACCACTGTGAGATGTGAGTTAATTATTATTAAAATGATTTTACTTTCGTTATACTTTCCCCTGAATTTACTTTATTTATTTATTAATTTAATTTATTGATTTTTGAATTTATTAAAATTTTCCTAGATTCGAAAACAACTTGATAATCTGTTACTTACAACAAACAAGATGTTCTGTCTTCGGTTCCCAATCCTGGCGGTGTTGGTCCTCCGGAATCCTCTTAGGTCCAGTTAAGTCCCAATGCAGTACGGTTTTCGGCCCGTTACTCTTGCCGGAGTTTAGCTAGATAGGTCCTCGCCTCGTTTTTCTTCAAGATTTACTCTCTCTGACTTATGCTGATGACGCCCAATGTCCGCTGTTCTCGCGAGTGTTCCACTGCGATCGTTCCCTCAGCTAGTCTCTTGGAAAGCCCTTCTAGGATCTCTGAAGTACGTGGTGACGGTCTGGTATCTAAAACTGAACTAACTCGACAGGCCTACCGACTTTAGGCTCTCGCCCCTCCAATAATCGGCAGATTTGTCTCGTTACTGTTTGCTTTTGCTCGGCGTGTTCATTCTTGAAATCAATGCAATTTGGCTTTGAAAATTTCAAACTGCCGTAACTTTCTTGTCCTTGGCCCAATTTTGGTTTTGTTTGTCTCATCTTGTACAAGACGACCTTCTGCTCACGTAGCCCTTTGATTTGAAGTCGTACGCCCTTTTTCGCCGTGTTATTTGCTTCGCAAGTTTTCGTTGAATTTTGGAATTTAATTCTGTGAATTTTATCAAATTTGGATTTTTCTTCTTCCTATCCTCTTAGTTTGGTTCCCAAACGAACGAATATGTTTTTGGATTTCTTCTATCTTGTTTGGTTCTCCCGCTATGGTTGATTTTCGGAAGCCTAATTTTGCGCTGCCGATTTTTGTGTTTTATTCCCCCCCGATTTTACCTTTCTCACATCTCAAGTGATATTACAATGCATTTAACTATTTTCTAACCTATTTTGCCATTTATTACAGACTATTCTAATTTTTTCTCCCTTTTGTTTAACTTTAAAATTATTTATTTTTATTATTTAATTCCGTTAATTTTAATTATGATTTTTTGTCTAAACCTTGCATAATTACCTTTTGTTAGTATGTCGATTTTTCCCCCCTTTTCAATTTTTGAATTTAACTTTATTTTTGAAGTTATAGGCCTTTTTATGCAAATTAATGACTTTAAATCCCTTTTTTGTTACTAAGTTAATTTTATTTTGAAATGAATTTGTGCTATTCTTTTATAGGCCTTATTAGGTCTCTATTAGGCCTAATTAGTTTTTTGAATTTATTCGACACAAACAATTTTTCATTTTTTGGTCTTACTTTTTGTGCTATAACTCCTAAATTAATTACTCTATTAAAAACCTTTTTATACTGTTTAATTCGTCTTTTTCCCCTCTTTTTAATTAACTAAAATAATATACAACATTTATAATTATCAAAATTTAACATGGTTTTAGATCTGCCTAGCAACAAGTAGAAGCTGACGAACTTTTGCCGTTCTCGACAGGAATTCTCTTGTCCCATCTTGTCGATTGAACTTAGTACAATTCATATCGCCTCTGTCTGTTATTTTTCTGATTGATAAAACGTTAAACTAATTTCTTTAATAACTCTGAAACTATTCATATCTCATCAAAAACTTATTCTTTCTTTTATTTATGCTTTAATTTACTGATTCTTATGCTGTCTTTAAATTTTAAATTCGTTAACTTTTAATGTTTTGTGGTTCTAATTAGCAAGTCTAATTAGCGCCTTGCGACTGGCTAATTACCGTCGCAACATGTTGCTTATAGGCGTTAGAGGAGCGCCAAAAAAAGGATTTTAAAATATTTTCCAGTTAATGGTTGAAACAACCAATAAAAAATAAATAGTGTTTGTTATACTTTCCTTAAAGCTAGAAAGCTGAAATTTTTGTACATTTTTTTCTTACACGATACATATAAAAAGTAAACCAGTTTTACATTTCTTTGCGTGCTACTAGACGTAAAAATGTGATACAACCCCTAAAAACAATAAATATAAATTTTTATACTTTCTTTAAAGCTAGAGAGCTGAAATTTTGTAAGTATTTCTTACAATATACACAACCCACAGATAAATAAACCAGCTTCAAATTTTATTAAGTTCTGTTAAGGGGTGGAAATGTAGTGACAACCCCTTAAACAATAAATATTTAATTTAATACTTTGCTTAAAGCTAGAAAGCTGAAATTTTGTACATTTATTTCTTACAAGATACATATAAAAAAATAAACCAGTTTTACATTTAATCACGTTCTGCTAAGGGGTGAGCATTTAGTAACAACCCCTATAACTGTAAATATTAATTTAATACCGCCAAGGAACGTGAATTTTGGTATACATATTGCTCATAGGCGCTACAGGCGCACTAAGATAGGATTTTAAAACATTTAGCTTTTAAGGGTTGAAACATACCCTAAAACAATAAATGTTGTTTTTTTTACTTTCCTTAAAGCTGAAATTTTGCACATTTATTTCTTACGAAATACATATATTATAAAGTAAATGAGTTTTACATTTTGTTACGTACTGCTAGAGGTGAAAATGTGATATCAACCCCTAAAAATAATAAATATTTATTTTATTTTTATACTTTCCTTGAAGCTAGAGAGCTGAAATTGTGTACATTTATTTCTTACAAGATACGTATAAAAAATAAAATAGTTTTACATTTTGTTACGTGCTACTAAGGATTGAAAAAGTAATAACAACCCCTAAAAACAATAAATATTAATTGATATTATTTCCTTAAAGCTAGAGAGCTGAAATTTGGCACTTATAGTTTTTAAAAATATTTTGAACGTAAGCTGATCAAAACTAACCCGATCTATGCATTTACACATTAAAGACGTATCTGGGTGATCTGTATACATCCAGCTAAGACTGTGATTTACCAGTCTGTAGATTTAGTGGTTGAAAAGAACACGCTCTTCACTCTGAATTTTTTATTGTTTTATTGATTTAATTTATTCAACACACATACAGTGACGATTTACGGGCAACCAGTGAACAATAAGTACCAAACTAATTGAAAATACATGTTATAATTCATTTTCGTGAAATAATAGATGAAAGAAAATGAGAGAAAAGTATTACAATTAATTATGAATCGTAGTGATAATGACGTAACAAAAAACAAATTCCCTGTAGCGAAGCACGGGTTTTCAGCTAGTTATATATAAAGATATAAATAAAAATGTAAAGGTTTGTTTGTTCAAAATCTCAAATCTCCGAAAGTTCTTCACCGATTACTTTGAAATTTGTACACTACATTAAATTTGAATACAAGCAGAATTTTAAATACTTTTTTATAAATAGCAGCATCTATTGGACATACAAAAAAACAAAAAAATTACTAAATATTCAAAATAAATGTGAGCGCATTAAATATGTTTATTCACTATAATAACAGTAATCAGCTGTTTGCTATAATATTTCATTTGGCACCTGATTTTAAATTTTGAAACAATTATTTGTATTTCTAACTTTTAGGTTAGGGTATTGTAAAGAGCGCCATATATTGGACATAAAAGCAACACAAAATATACTAAATATCGTATGGAAAAGGGACAATAATTTATTATTAAATATATTTTGTGTTGGTACAGCAATCAGCTGTTTGCTCTAATATTTCCATTAACAGCTGA
The DNA here is from genome assembly GCA_018207615.1 of Philaenus spumarius. Classification (NCBI taxonomy): domain Eukaryota; kingdom Metazoa; phylum Arthropoda; class Insecta; order Hemiptera; family Aphrophoridae; genus Philaenus; species Philaenus spumarius. The sequence goes on along the minus strand of JAGFPH010012728.1, from coordinate 15,648 downwards.
TTTAAAAATGTAAACACTTATTTATATTTTTAACTTTTAGGTAGAGTTTTGTTTAAGTGTAGACCTGAGCATTGTTGAGGTTTTTTAACCTTTATTATAACTGATGCTATAAAATATAATAAATAATTTGATTTGGTCATTTAACATTGTTTACCATATTTGCTTTGAGGTTATTATCAATCCTACTCTTTATTGTAAAGAAAACATAGCATATGTGTAATTGTGTATAGAAGGGTTCAACGCGGATGGCGTGCGGAGCACTCATAGATCACCCCTAATTATTAATAGCATGGTTAGTGTTGGACCCTGTAAGTTTTTGTATCACTTTACGTTATATCACCTGTAAATACATAACCCTATCAGGAGACCTGTGTGCACTGCTCTACATAAGCACGAACGTTGCCTGTGATACACACCTCGCCTACTTTAAAGGTAACCGCAGGCTATTCTCACCTACTTTAAACGTGTATTGCAGGCTATGGTAATATACGTAGTCGTCATATTATACGGAAAACGTGATAGCCACAAAGGAACAGAAGCACTTTCAGGAATGGAATATTTTAGCTTTTAATAAAACTGTTTATGCTGCGTTTTGTCTGAGGACTTTTTATACTTTTATATATTACATTTTCCAGTTATACAATACAGGTCGTACACAATAACAGCTTCAGACGAATGAAACACATTTGAAAGTGTAAGTTGTAATTGAGTAATGGTTAAGTTAAAATGAAGAAAGATGTTAAAGCGGCTTTGATCTGACTGACTAATTAATTGACTGGTCGAATCGACTTATAGGTAGAACTATTTAAGTTATCAAAATATTAATATTAAATTGTATGGGGTCATAAACTTATACTAAGAAAGATGTTTGATAATTTTGATTTTAACGTTTAAAAATAAAGATAATTCTAGAGTTCAATAAGTATTCGGATCAAAGGTTTAGCGACACATGTTTTTTTAATACATTTGCATTAAATTGCCATTGGAAATTTAGAATCAGTTTAATATTTTTCACAAACCACAGTTTTTAAGTTAAAGAAAAACCAAAATAAACGAAAAAGGTTTACTGTATTATAATTCAAACATCTGTTGTTACATATCATAAATACATAAATAAATGCATTTACATTCATTATCATAGCAACCAACTTAGCCAATTTAGATAATTTTATTATTTTTTACAAACAACAGCTTTTTTAATATATATGTAAAAGTAATTACATTTCTTTTATAATTTCCGCTCACAGTCCTTTTCTTAATTAATTCATTCACTTGGTGACGATCGTTTCGCCTTTCAAATCAGGCATTTTCGAACCATAAACTTTTAGACATTTATTTAAATGCGCGTCAGTTATTATTAAAAATAACGAACATTAAAAAACACACAAACATATAATACAACACTTACAACACATATAACTACACTTAAAACATCTCATTCTGTCACTATTTTGTTAGAACATTACGTAACGTGGTGTTCACTCGGTCATTTCTTAATCTGTCAATATACATATATATATATAATTTTCTTAATTCTTACTTTTACATATATATATAAAAAAAATAACCAGTCCATAAGGCAAAAACAAAAATATTATGAAGCTTTTTTAAGTTATGTTAACGAAATATAAACAAACAAAAAACTAAAATTGACAAAAAAGCTTTACTGTATTATAATTCAAACATCTGTTATTACATATTACAAATACATAAATAAATGCATTTACATTCATTATCATAATAACCAACTTAGCCAATTTAGATAATTTTATTATTTTTCACAAACTACAGCTTTTTTAAGATATGTTAACAAAATATATACAAACAAAAAACTAAAATTGACAAAAAAGGTTTACTGTATTATAATTCAAACATCTGTTATTACATATTATAAATACATAAATAAATGGATTTACATTCATTATCATAGCAACCAACTTAGCCAATTTAGATAATTTTATTATTTTTCACAAACAACAACTTTTTTAAGTTATGTTAACGAAATAAAAACAAACAAAAACCAAAATTGGCAAACAATTTTTACTGTATTATAATCCAAACATCTGTTATTACATATTATAAATAAATAATAAATAAAAGGATTTACATTCATTATCATAGTAACCAACTTAGAAAATTTAGATAATTTTATTATTTTTCACAAAAAAAACAGCTTTTTTAAGTTATGTTAACGAAATAAAAACAAACAAAAAAC
>JAGFPH010012728.1:1972-13333 GCA_018207615.1 Philaenus spumarius | reverse complement strand
TTTTTGGACTCAGGGGGTCCCAAAACGGATATTTCCACAAAAATCTCAACATCGTTTTTTTTGCGATCTCTATATTTTTTTCTATACTATAGTATAGTGAGAGAGTAAAACAGATTTTGAAAGGACTGATAATTTTACTTTCTCACTATACTATAGTATAGAGAAAGTATAGTGATCGCAAAAAAAATCGATGTTGAGATTTTTGTGGAAATATCCGTTTTGGGACCCCCTGAGTCCAAAAAGTGTTTTTTACAAAATGTCTGTCTGCATATGTATTTACAAAGGTAGAACAAAAACTATTTGATCGATTTCAAACAAATTTGCACCAGACATGTCAAGTAGACCTGTATAGATGCACGAAAAACAGGTTTGAAAATTTTTGAAAAACAACACCCTTTTTGGCAAAAAAAACCCCTAAAAAATCAGTTATTATTTTTTTATAAAAAAAATTGCTCTAACGATTTTGATAAAATTTTGCTTTTTTGTAGCCTTTAGTGTACCCTACCATATGCAAAAAACCGCATCATTCTAAAAATTCTCGTTTATCTAATAATAATAATAACTGATTTTTGGGGTTTTTTGGCCATAAAGGGAGTTGTTTTTCAAAAATTTTCAAATCCCTTTTTCGTGCATCTATACAGGCCTAATTGACATAGTTGGTGCAAATTTGTTCGAAATCGATCGAATAACTTTCTCTCTAGATAATAATAATAATAATATTTTTTAGTAAATCTCCTACTTTAATAAATCACCTCTCCTACCCCACCTACAATATTATGAAGTCACATCGAATCTGTTTGTGAAAGTATGTGCCAGTTTCTGGTACCGTTTATTTTATATGGAGTACACCCGCTTTTATAGGAGTTGACTAGTAAACCACCGTGAAAAATCAAAGGCAGATTAATTAGATACACATCAGAAATACATAATTAAAAAAAAACTATTTAAAAACAACATACCTATTCTAGTCCTACCTATGCTGACAGGGATTTTTAACTCGGTAATTGTGAACAATTATAAGGATTATAAAACTGTAGGCCTATTTGTTAAAATTTTGTACTTATATAACTTATTATTTATCTAAATAAAGATAATAATATTAAATTCTAATTGATTTCTAACCTTATATTGATAGATCAAATGATTTAAAAGTTATTAATATTATAATGAAGAAATAATAATCAAATATGTTTATATGTTATACGAAGCTGTACTAATATTTCCGAAGTTAAACGAATGGGTATCTTTCTTGACTTGTATAAATTTGTGTATTGATAATAAAAGGTTATATTCATTTTCATTTTATAACATCAAAGCAAATCTTACAATGTATTATAGCCTACTTTAGTTCTTTAACTCATATTTTATGAAAATCAAATTCACAAGACTTATATTAATTGAAGTTGTAAACATAACCCTAAAGTATAATCTACGGTAGGTTTTGTTTAATTACTACAGGTTATGGGTGAAATCAGCTGTTAAATTATATTGTTACTCACGTACGTACATACGGACGTACACTCGCTTTTATAGGAGCTGATTATATACATACACAAAATAAAATATAACAGAACGTGGTACATATATACTGTTGCTTATTTTATTACATAGTTTAGGCCTATAGTTCACACTGAAAGTTTAGTAAAAAAAAATTTGGTTCATTTTATTATTATGAAACAACATTTTATAATATTTTAGTTTAAACGATATTATAAAAAGGTAATGTAAATAAATCAACAGGTAGAAAACAAAAATACGAATTTAGTCGGATGTATGAGTGAAATTATAAATATGAACAACAATGCTATCGTATATGCAAATTGATGTTGCTTGTGTTCGCACATAGTCGTGCAAAGTCGGTTAATTGCGCCTCTATGTATATTTTGAAATATAGTTAAAGTTTGTAAAAACAAATTACAGACGACGCTCTACAGAGAAGAAATTATGGACATCTTTCAAGCAAGCCCGTAGCCAGGAAAACTTTTCGGGGAGGGGGGGGGTCTGGTGTCAGGACCGGGGATTGGAATACAAACCCTTTTAACACGTTCACTGCTAAAGACGCATAATTATGTGAGCTTGACACTGAACACTATGAGAAGTGACCGACGCACAGTGCATTGTACGCCTACCCCATATTGGGAGTATTTTCAATACACAATGCATTGCGTGCTTCGCACGCCAACCCCCGTGTTGGAAGAATTTTCAATACATGGTGCATTGCGTGCTTCGCACCCCAACGTATTGGGGGTATTTTTAATACAAAATGCATTGCGTGCTTTGCACGCCAACTCCCCTACCGATTGAGAATATTTTCAATACACAATGCATTGTGTGCTTCGCTCGCCAACCTCCGTGTTGGGGGTACTTTCAAATACACAGTGCATTGCGTGCTTCGCACGCCAATCCCCGTATTGGGAGTATTTTATGCAGTGTTTATTTGGATGGAAAATGTGTATTTATATTTTTCTACAATTTAGACGTTGACCGGAGTAATTTGATGCTACCGAAAGGTTTTTATCTTGTAACTTAAAACCGTTTGGCAATTGAAATGCTATAGGAGTGGAAATCCTAAAACTGTGTTTTTCATTGTGTTTTTTTTTTTTTAGATTCTAGTAAACTTGTGATTTTAACTTAATGGAAACAATATAAGAATTTACGTAACCATATTTACACTCAAAAATTAATTATTTATAATATACAAACAAAAATGTACATTGCATATAGAGTTAAAAAATGGCTATAGATGTATTTTAAAAAAATGGCTGTGTAAAATAATGGACATCAATAGCAGAAATTAGTTCACGTTGCAGGCCGACACAATTACCATAATCCTGAGAGCTAATCATTGAACATTGATACAGCATAATATTATGTACACAACACTAATTGTAAAGGCTTTCACCCTAGGTTATATACCCTTTGTAATCAGAAATGTTCACGGTACATAATGTTAGTATTCAATAGATTACTTTGCCTTGATGTATTCACTTGTAAGCAAGTACAAAACTATTTCATGCAATCAATATAAAAATCATATTTAAACAAACATAAATTCTAAAACATGATGTATTGAGAAACGTACGCTTTTAAGTTTAAGTTAATAAAAATATTGAAAGCATATGGCTTAAAATGTGAAAAATTACTTTTGTGATTTATGTGATGTCGACGACAAAAACTATAATACATTAATGTATTCTATTAGCAAGTTATATAAATGTATACATCTTGAGTATTCATGCATTCCATTGTAAAATTACAGAAATAGATTTCTGTTCTAGTATTGATTGTACAAGATCTTGTTAGTTTGAAAGCATTACTTACCTTGGCACACAAATTGCAGTTTGATCAGCAAAAGATCAAACCATATTTTGCTCGGCTGAACCCGGGCTTAATTTTAAATCGTGATAGCTGTGTAAGGGAGTTTACATCAAGTATGTTCAGCCTTCTATTCCTCGTGATTTACTTTTGATTAGTATTGATACTAACCGACATTTCATGTTCAGTGCATCGTTTTTGTAAGCTTGATTGGATCTTGCCAATGTGACATTACTAACTCTTTCCTAGTTTACATTTGTTAAAGGAAGTTTTAAGTATTTTGACTCTTTAATATATTTATTTATATATTATATATTTATAAATACATTTTATTAGTATCAAATAAAACAAATTTTTTCATTTAGTTTTGAGTGAATAAAGTATTTAAAAATTGTGTTCTAAAATTAATTAAACAAATATAACTGTACTAATCAATATAAACAGTGTGTTCCTATAATCCCTTTAACTCCATTATTATTTTTGTTACTGAAAATAAGTTAACAAAACTTTGTACATTTCTTGAGTTTAGTAACAGTAAAACATTTTCAACATATCTGATCCTCTATGAGTTTGGGAACTTAAGTGGTGTTAATAATTTCAAATGTAAAGCTAGGTCTTGTAATACACCATTGAAAAGCTTTTTAAAAGAGAAACAGAATGCCTCATACAAGAGCTTAGTATCTTGCTTCGTTTCAAAGTAATGGACAATCAAATTTCTGAAAATTTATAATTTTTATTTTGACATTAAAGCAGGTTATTTGGTAATATTAGGAACTGTAAATAAATGTAGTTCCACTGATTTATGTGTTTTTATGTGCACTTGAAAAACTTTGGGGGAAAATGTAAATGGAAGCCCTTGATGTTTGCTTCCGGCTTTCTCTACTGTATAAGCACAACTTTTCATGTACTGATAGGATAGCATTACCCCCTCATTTTGCTGCTAATATTTGTTGTGATGGCACTCAGTTTTGCCTTGAATAAAAGGTTGAAATGATTTATTTTTACAAACAAGCTGTATGAAATCTCTCACAATCAGTACGTTTATTCAATGTTATATGATTTTCCAGAAATTTGATTGAATATTACTTTGAAACGAAGTAAGATATTAAGCTCTAGGTTTTGCCCTTCTGTTTCTCTTTTAACCCTCACACCACAAGGTGAGGTGTTCAGCCACCCAGAGTGTCTCATGAGGACAGGGATCTCAATAGCCTCCTCATCAGTTGTCCTCTTCACGTGGGAACTGATACATAACGCTGGAAGATCAGTAACCTCTCCATTAAACTACTTTTTCTAAATAAAATAAAATTCTGGGGGTGCCCTTGCAAAAAATGAGATGTTCTGCGATATAGCCAAGGAGATTTTTTGAAAACCCTTGCATTCTAACTTACTTAGCCCTTCGTGAAACAAAGGAAGTGCAACGAGAGAATTCCCTCAGCACTCAAGGACGATATCCGGATGGTTTTGGGCGTAGCAACTCATTCTGAACCACAGCAACCTCTGGAAAAGGGGCCTTCAACAAAAAAATACAGGCGCTGCCACTTTTGTGAACGAAAAAGGACAATAAAACTACCAGTACCTGTTCACAGTGCCAAAAGCCAATTTTCAAAGAGCATGAGAGGGTCACTAAGTCTTGCTACAGATGTTTTGAGAAGCGATAATACAAGTTTTTACTGTTCAATTTGGAATATGTGTTGCTTTTTTCAAGTTTTTAAGTATTTTTGTATTCTGTTTTTTATGCTGATGTTTATTACCTTCAATTTTCTGTTCGATATTTAATTTACGACACTGCAAGAAGTTACCTAATAACTTATTATCCTTTATGAAATATATTATGCTTTATGTAAATAGCCTTTGTGTTTCCTAAAACTGAAAAAATCTAAAAAATGGAATTTTCTCAATATAATTTACCATGAAATGATAGAAAAAGTCTTTTGAATAATTTTATAATGTTGTTAAATACATTAGAAACAATAGTATACCATAAATCATTAGTAATGTATTTCAAAACGACACCCCGCCTTGTGGTAAATTAAACTTTGTTTGTGGTCTGGGGGTTAGTAAGCTTTTGGTTTATTACATAATTTATCTTTTTATTTTATACATACATATAAACACATATAATTAAAAACAGATAAAAGTAATAATAAACAATAAATAAACAAATATAATAACATATATAAATAAAAAGCAATTCAAAGATAATATTTATATCTTTATTTTAACACAGTTGTAATAATGTACATAACACAACATTTTGAAAATTAGGGCGACAGTTGCATAAAATCACATCTAAATATCCTTATAATTGTACACATTTACCTAGTTAAAAATCCTCTCAGTATAGTTGGGTATGCCTACATAAAGTTTGTTGTTTTAAAATTATTTATTTATTTCTGATGTGTAGCCAACTATTCTGCCTGTGATTTTTCAAGGGGGTTTACTAGTTACAAACATATTTCAGCTAGGGGTGTATTCTAGCTACATCTGCAATTTATCCATATTTCTCTGCAGATCTGTGATTGGTTGCATTAGGTCTTTGCTGTGAACAGTAACATCAGTAACAGTTGTGTCACAGGTAAGAACTTCTTTTACAATTACGGAATCATAAACAGTTAATAGGAACAGGTTATTTTTCTTCACACATTTAAACGCAATACCAGAATTACTTAACGTAGAACTACAGACTTAAAGTATTAACAACCGACGTGAGTAGTGTAGAAACAAGAGTTCTGGGCCAAATCTGACCTTTTGACCCCAGGTCACCTGACCCTTGCCCCCAAAGGTCAAGATAACAAATTGCCCGTGACTAATTGAGCGTGACTAATTGTTTAAGGTCACGTGACCCTTGACCAAAGGTCACCAGATAATAAATTGGCCGTGACGCGATAACAAATTGAGCGTGACTAATTGTTTTTACGGTCGATCGAGCGTGTAATCGTAATAAATTGAGCGTGACTAATTGTTTTACGGTCGATCGAGCGTGTAATCGTAATATATACGGGTCGTTGATAAAAAGTTACGGTTCGTTCGATTGACGTCGGTATCGAATAGATTCTTGGAATCTATCGATTTCTAAGAATCGTATACGTGTTGACGCCAATAGTTCTGGTTCGTTAAGAAAATGTTACGGGTGTCTGGTAAAAATATACGGGTCGTTAATAAACAGTTATGGTTCGTTCGATTGACGTTAGTATCGAACAGATTCTTGGAATTTATATTGACGCAAATAGTTCTGGTTCGTTAAGAAAATGTTACGGGTGATTGATAAAAATATACGCATGGCTGGTAAAAATATACGGTTCGTTAATAAAAAGTTATGGTTCGCTCGATTGACGTTAGTAGATGTCTATAAATACTGTTGAGTCTTGAATACGAACATCATTCTGTGATTATTTCGCTCCTGTTCTACAGTTACAACAGTAAGTATCTTAGTGTTAGTTAACTTATGTGAAACATAAAAAGTACTTTGAATTCTTTTTAAAATTAATTCTTATTATTCCAGAATATCATTTTTGAAGACTCGAGTTTAATTATCACACATTAGGATTTAGAAGAAAAACTTTCATCTCAATAATTTACAGTAAGTGTCTTGTTGTTTTTTCTTTAATTCTGTTTGCGAATTAACAAAAATATAGTTACGTGAGTTTAGTTGTAAATGTATGAATGCAAATTATTTTAAGTATTGTAAAAATATTTATCGTGGTTAATTGAAATACATCTAACTTATGATTTCAGAAATCATTATGGATAATAAATTAGGATTTTTCAAACTTACTAAAAACGCATTCGCTCCTCTTAAATCATCGGTTCAAGCTGCAGGATTAGATTTAAGAAGTGCATATGATTATATTGTGCCTAAACATGATAAGCAATTAATTAAAACCGACTTAGCTATTATTATTCCAGAACAATGTTATGGGAGAATTGCACCCAGATCTGGTTTAGCTTTAAATCATTCCATTGATGTGATGGCTGGGGTTATTGATAGAGATTATCGAGGAAATGTCTGTGTGATATTATTTAATCATTCCGATCAAGATTTTTCTGTAAAACAAGGTGATAAGATAGCGCAAATAATATGCGAAGTTATTAAATATCCAGACATTATAGAATTAGATGTAATAGACTTTACCGATAGAAATATTAGTGGATTTGGTTCAACCGGTGTGTAAAAAAACAATTTCTTTTTTGGTTGTAATTGTTGTTTTTGTTTTTTTATAGTAATGGAGTTTGAAAATAATGATAATGCATCGTCTGCGCCAGCTGCTTCAAGCAGCAGATTCAACATTTATTGGTTGTTGGAGTCTCTTTGCATAATCGGGTTGAACACAGTTAACGCCTGGGAGTCTGTAATGAGCAATTTAAAATCGTATGTAAATGAAACGGACGTAGAGATGTTAAGTATTTATGATAGTCTTAAAAATGTGTGCGAATATTTAAAATACAATGTGGGTATGGATGAAAATTCACAATTGAAATGTTTAGCAGTTAGAGATAGTCAGTTTAATTTTAAAGAGTTAGTTGCGTTTTTACAAAATTTGTTAACCACCAGTGAAATTAAAGACAAGGTATTTTCTCCTCAAGCATCTCATTGTATAATTCAAATTATACGTTCTATTTTGTATAAGCAGCAACAACAGCAAGAACAACCAAAAAAGAAAAAATCAAAATTAAGTAAAAGAAAATTAAGTTCTGACGAATCATCAGATTCTGATAATGATTGCGACGAGTTTGATAAATTATTTAACGTGAAAGGTACAAATAAAAAACGAAAAAATAAGGATGTGCCTATAAAGCAGTTATTGCAAATAAATTCGGAAAAGATAAAGAAAATAATGAAATCACCGGGTGAAACAGGTTCATATTTAGTAAAAATTGAAGTAACGGATATGAAGGATTTAAGAAATACACCTGAGAAACTATTTTGGACAAAGGTTCATAAAAAAGCTTATTTTGTGACAGATGAAGAATCAGAATCTGAAGATGTTATTGAGTCAATTGATAACATTTTATTAAAAGTCGGAAAGAAACTTTCCAAAATTCCAAATGTTCAAATCGAAAAAATTAATAATAATAAAAATACATACGGTGGATTTTAAAAATGGTTCATATTCGTTATATTATTTAGTATGGCTTTGAAACAATGATTTTTATGTATTTCAGATTAAATAATGAATAGACAATTTGAAGATTCGTCAGATGAAAATTTTCGAAAAAAACGTATAAGATTAGAAAAAATTGAAGTATACAATGAGTTTATTGAATTGGAGAAAGCTTTTAAAGGAAATCTTAAAACATTTTATTTGAAACACAATATACATGATATTAAGGATATCTGTTTGTTATTAGTATATTATAAAAATGAAATAAAACACGTTATTGAAACATGTGTGCAACAATATGATGTGTTAAAATTTAATTTAAATATTGAATGCGTTTATGTTAAACCATTTACAAATGAAAAGCAAGATAGGTGCTTTAAAACTAAAAGTTTAATTGTTTATAGATCTACAAATGTAGATAATATTTTGGAAATGGCATTTTCAAAAATCTGTCAGGAAGAGTCTGAGTATCAAGGGAAAGGTTCAGGTTGGACACTTTATTCAATCGACGGCATTTTATTAAGATTCAATAAATATCGTCCTTTGAGAGGAAGTTCGTTTTTACCTCTTCCAGTGTCTATTGTAAATAAAAAAGCAGTGATAAATGTTCAAAACTATGATGATAACTATTGTTTTAGGTGGGCGATTTTAAGTAGATATGTAAAAGATAAACCCGCTAGATTAACTTCCAAATATTTTGAATTAGCAAATAAATTTAACTTTGATGGTATCGATTTTCCTACACCTATAGCACAAATAGATAGGTTTGAAAAAAATAACAAAAACATTTCAGTAAATATTTATGGTCTTACTGAAAAAGACATAGTATATCCTCTTAGAGTCGCTGATATCGAAAAAGAAAATCATTTTGATTTATTATTGCTGACGAATGATAAGAAAATTACACATTATTGTTATATAAGTAATTTTTCTAGATTAATTAGTGCACAGTTAAATAAAATGACTGGCGCAGCATCTATATGCAAAAGATGTTTTACATTTTACAAAGGTAAAAATAAAGAAATTAAATTAAAAGAACATTTAGAAAAATGTTGGTCAAATAAACCTATACGAGCTATTATGCCCGATCCTGATTATGAATCAAGTTCAGTTTTGAAATTTAAAAATCATCATCATAGCTTTCCAGTTCCTATTGTAATTTATGCTGATTTTGAATGTTTACTGAAAGTTAAAAATGAAAGATTATCAAAATATACTTTTGTTCATGATATACATGAACCTATGAGTTTTTGTGTGTATATTGTAACTGATGCAAATGTTTTACCAATAGAAATTATTGAAAAATTACCAACAGAACCTTATATTTATAGAGGAAAAGATGCTGCTAAGAAGTTTATGGATTATGTAATTGAATTAGCAAATTTTATAGGTAAATTGTTTAAAAGTATTAAAAAATCAATGTTACCACTTACTGAAGAAGAAATATACAAATGTAAAACTGCAAAAAATTGTGAAATGTGTAATCGTTCATTTACATTGTTACATCCTTACGTACGAGATCATTGTCATTTAACGGGGAAATTTCGATCAATTTTATGTAATGACTGTAATTTAAAAAGACAGAATCAAAAGTATTTGCCGATATTCATTCACGGCAGTTCAAATTACGATTCTCATTTTATTATAAAACAATTAGGATGTGATTCACAAAACATCAGTATAATACCGAATTCAACAGAAAAATATGTTTCATTTTCTAAACACACAACTAATGGCGTAGTTTTGAGATTTATTGATACATTCAGGTTTTTAAATACTAGTTTGAGCACTTTAGCAGGTCACTTAAAACCTGATCAGTTTTTTCAAACTAAAAAATTCTTTCTAGATGAAGATTTACCGTTTGTTACAAGAAAAGGTGTATATCCCTATGAATATACCAGTTCTTGGGACAAACTTGATGAAATTCAGTTACCCTCAAAAGATTGTTTTCACAATAGTATACAAGATTGTGACATTAGCGATGAAGATTATACATTTGCAGTAAATGTGTATGATCATTTCAAATGTAAAACATTAGGAGAGTATAGTGATTTGTATCTAAAAATTGATGTACTGTTATTAAGTGATATATTTGAAAACTTTCGCGCATTGTGTATCAATAATTATAATTTGGATTGCGCGCACTATCTTACATTACCAAGTTTTACATTTGATGCAATGCTAAAGTTTACGAATATTGAACTTGACTTGTTTACTGATTATGATAAATATTTGTTTATAGAAAGAGGGATAAGAGGTGGTCTAACGTTATGTGTTAAACGTTATGCGAAAGCTAACAACCCGTATTTAAAAAGTCATTACAATCCAAACGAACCCAATTCTTATTTAATGTACATTGACTGTAACAACCTTTATGGTTGGGCAATGTGTAAACCAATGCCTAAAGATGGTTTTAAATGGGAAAAAAATGTTGAAAATTTCGATGTCATGTCAGTAGAGAACGATGGTCCAAAAGGTTATATACTTGAAGTTGATGTAGAATATCCGGATACTTATCATAACGATCACAATGAATTCCCTTTTTTAGCGGAAAATAAATGTCCGCCTAATGAAAAATTTAAAAAATTGTTAACAACTTTGGAAAATAAAACTAACTATATTGTACATTATGTAAATTTAAAACAAGCTATCGCAAATGGTTTAGTTTTAAAGAAAATACATAGGATATTGAAATTCAATCAAGATGTTTGGTTGGAACCCTATATTATGTTTAATACTAACAAAAGGAAAGAAGCAAAAAATACTTTTGAAAAAGAATTTTATAAACTTTTAACCCTTTGAGCCCCGGGCATTTTTTTATGTTAAGGCTAAATAAGCCCAGCCAGTTATGCACAGTAGTGCTGAACATGCCCAGAGGTAAAAGGGCAGTTTTGTAAGCGTTTTGTAAAATAACTATAACTCCTTTATTTTTCAAGGAAAAATT
>JAGFPH010012727.1:15729-28969 GCA_018207615.1 Philaenus spumarius | reverse complement strand
CCACCATCTTGAATTTCAACTCCCATAAGAGCAATGTTAAACGTGTACAAGATTACTGACGTAATAATGATCAGAAAATTATTGTTAATACCGTATGTCATTTTAAAGGTTAGGACAGTTCAAATGTTGATATTTAGTTTTTAAAATTTGTTTTCAACTAAATTTGTTTTTTGACTTAACTCAAAATCAACCGCCGAGTTTGTGTTGCTACTCGAGTGTTTAGCAAGCACTCTGGTGGTAGTGACATAAACTTGTTGCTCGCGGAGGAATACTAGAAAAATGAAATATCCCTTTATTAATTTTGAATGTGTGAGAGAAGCTGTATTTAATAACACCTACTCACGCTTGCACATTTCAGTATGTCTACAGTCAGTGCTACGTCTGTAACCCACTAGTTTCCGCCTTTATGAAGCTGCCCTATATTTTCCATCGGAGTTTGCACACAAACTCAATGCAAGTAGTTTATAGCTCTGCCGCTTGGAGAGCTGCGGTCAGAAATATTTGTTCACTCCTGCTGAACCATCAGTCACACGTTTTCACCGACTACCATGTTTATTTTGCTACCCTTCTGGAAAATTTTGTGCAATGAGTGTCCAACACACTTGGTCAGGGGATGCAAAAATTGTGCAAGAAAGTCGGGAGGGTAATCGGGCCACTTGAGTCTATAATTAATTGAAGATAAACAAATGTGTGTCTGTATATTCGATAGACTGTAATGATTTATGACAATTAAGTATCTAAGAAAAAACACTAAAAAGTATTATTTAAAGTATTTTTTTAAGGTTTTAAATTTAATATTCTGTAAATATAAAATTCCAAAATGCCTTTAATACATTGTGAATTTGTTTTCGGTTAGGCTTACTTGACTTTAAATAGTTATTTGGTATGATAATTCTTCTTTAATAGTACAGTATGTTTAAAATACTCAAAAAATATAATTAATAGAAATTAATGTAGTATTACCCCCATAATACTACTATTACCCATGATTATATTATAAACCCATGATCTTACTATAATCTTACCCATGATTCTGATTTTCTGTTAAAAAAACTGAATGTGACGACTTGTCTTATAAAATTATTGATAATTAGGATAATCTTAAATAATAAACAAAAACCACTTGAATTGTATTTATAAAACATTTTGAAGTGTTATAGAAACTTAAAACATGATTCCAAAAATGTTAACCTCAGGTTCCAAAGCAAAAAATGAATATATAATATCTGTAATATAGGATAATTACTACTTGAAAATTCAACGTTTGAACTATTTTCTTCAATCCCTAGTAGGCTATTTAATCAAAAGTTGCCCCCATCGAACCACAATTACAACTTCACTTTCAGATTGGTGCTCCAGTAAAACGATTCTTGATAATTAAAGGGTTTCTTAAAGGGGCTTCTTTCCCAATAATATTTATTATAATTCAGATGATAAATTAAAAAATACAACCCTAGCCCGGTTTTGCAAATGAAAGGAAATAGTTACTTCTGTGTGTTGTCTCGCATTTATTGTTTGAACATTTTCTCCATACAATATTTATAAATGCTTTTGTTTGGTTATAGTGCGAGGGCAGTGTCAGTAGTGGAAGTCTAGGGGGTCGTAGTCTCTCTCCCGTTCCTTCTGACGAGTCTTCTGCATCTCCACCACCTCCACCACCTAGTCGACCAATTAGAAAAAGAAGACCCGCACCAAAACCTCCTACGATTAATAGTACCAATAATATGGTAAGAACTTTAAATATACTTTAGAACATTGGTTATCCAAGATTCTGTAATATTGATGGTGTGCCTGATGGAAACTATTATGATTAAAATTAAAGTTTTTTAAACTGATTTTTGAGTTAAAGTATCCAAGTCCCAGATTTTACTCTAAGTTTATAGTACTTACTCTGTCTTGTGACTTATTGAAACGGCAGCCTTTTCCAGAAATATTAAACAGGCAGAAATTTTAAAACTAGATTCAAAGAGCACCTTCCTCCTACCAGTTTTATGTTTAAAATAAAATCAAGTTGTGCATGTCACCTCATGGAAAATAACCATGTATTTTGACACTAACTTCCAACCGTTACATATTTACAGTAAGGGCAGATATATGTATGCCGTTGAAGAATTAAAAATTTATAAAGCGTTTAAGGAAAATAAAAGCGATTTACTGAACGACAAGCTTAACTTCCGGTCAAACTCGTTATATGACACGGCGATGACGTTAAAATATAACGTTGAGGACAACCCAAGATAAGCCAAATATATCACAGTCGTCCGCTAACCGGTGGTATACACTCAACATGTGTTAATGTTCAGTGTTTGTGATGTGTATATTTGTGTGCTTTTTAGTATTTTAATGTAATGATGACCTCTCACGAGCGAGCGTCTGATGATAGAACATAGTTCTGAAACCCGTAACATAAAAAGTAACAATAAGTCACAAGACGGAGAATTACCATAAACTTAGATTATTATTATTAGTTTAGTAAAATTTAATTTCCATAGGTATGTTGCTTTTGGACATTATGTTTAAAGATTCAAATCAAGTTCAATTTCCTTATCTTTGTCTAGGTTACATACATACAAAAATGAGGCTACAGAGAAGCTGTGCTAGGTATTAAACTGAATATCCCTCAAATGACCATTGGGTAGTCGATACCTACTTAGTACATATTATAATGTAACAAGATTATGAGTTTTTGTTTTTCTATTATTCGTCGTGAACTATTCATTCACTGATCAAAACATACCAATTTTCTATATAAATTCTCAAGTTGAAATATAGGGTATATACATTATAATGATACTTAGTGTACTTATTGTTAATACTATACAAATTGGTTTTCTTGTGTTTTATTTTTTAGAATGGAACGAAACTGCAAAAAGAAAGCGAATCAAGTAAATCCACTACTGTAATATGTCATTCAAGGAACAGTTCTGACTCAAGTGGTTATCATGAGGCATCTGTACTTAGTGAAAGTCCTCAAAGTAACAGGTAAAAGTAACATGTTGAAAATATCATAAGTAAAGAGTTATAAACTAATAGGTAAGAAGTACCATAATTAACAATATAGTTATTTGAAAGTAACTGGCAAGACTGGTTACTTTAAAGACATAGGTAAAAACAACTACCTCATATAACTGGTAAGATATTACATTTTGTGTATTCGCTTGAATTTTCTAAAACCATAATGTAGGAAATAAATTGGGTTGAGCTAATAGATTTAAAATATTCTTATTTATATTCTGTAGTGCCATCTGCATCACTATTACCTGTCTCTTTGACGTAACTGTCACTGATATCTCTATTTCGTCTGAACGGCTGGAGATTTGTGATCATAGATAGACTTTCTATGGTATCTGTGACCACAGTTTTACCACCGAAAGTTACCGCCAAAAGCATCTGTGTGTGACGTCATATTATATTATGCAATATTTTACAATATTAAAATAACATTTTAAATTTGAGTTCAATTACTGTAGAAGTACTTAGCTAATGGAAAGTGGAAATCAAATGAAGACTAGATGAACATGATGGCCAATTAAGATTGTTTTAAAATATCATTGTGATATTCATCTTTTCTAAATAAAAATGACAAACACAAAATTTCTATATGAATAAACTTTACAGTTGAGACAAAACTAAATATTTACAAGTTAAATAGCATGAAAAATAAAATCGATACATATATGCAGATGAACGTTTACTAAATATTATTTATACTTGGAAGTTGATCAATGATGTTACAATTCACTTTAACCCCCAAATGTGTCTGGCTCAAACTGCACTGTTCAGGCACTCCAAATTACTCATATTTTTTCTTTGTTGTAAAACTTTACAGTTGATAGTCGGACATCGAGTTACTCTCTATTTCACCACCATGAGTTACTTTCTATTTCACCACCATAAAATTTGTAGATTGTTCACTTCGCCACGCTAATCATCACAGACTTACTACTTGGTCAAACACATAAGTTATTTCTCTAACAGAAACAAACTAATACCCGTAGTATTTCAAATAATAATTGGCAGCCAACAGCTTACTGTCCAAAAAATGTCTAGTTTACAACTTTTTATCGAAGAATTATTAAATTTTCATTGAAAAACGACAGACATAACCATTTGCCCTGGAGTTTATATTTAAGAATTATTAATTTACCGTTAAATAACAACGTGACACAACCGTCCACGAAGGAGTCTACCTTTCAAACTGAAGTTGCCGTGCGGTATTGCATTTAGATCATGCGACATGCAGTGCCGCTTTCGATCACCTTTCTTCTGCGCTTCTCGTATCTTTCAATGTTAATTTTCAAGGTTGTTCATAAGTTTTGTTTTTCTGAAACCAGTGCCAGACATCTCGCTGCACCCAGATTTGAGCGTTTTATTTCAGTAATAATAATAAATTGTAAATAATAAACTGACACTTTCTGTTTATTGTGAAATTACGGTGTTTTTGAATCTGTTAAGTCAGTTTTTTTGATGTGATATCTTCTATTGGCCCGTTGGGCACTTTTGCTTGACTATGTTTCTGAAATCTCGCGTCACGCAAACTTTTTGCGTAGACAAGTCAGAGCGTGAAAAGGGATAGGCGATACATAGTATATATAGACAAGTAAACACATGGAGAGGGAATAGACGATACATAGTATATAATAATATGTTATTATAATTATTATAATATTAATATATTATAATAATATTATATTATAATAAGTATGCGAAAAATAGTGACCATTATAATGTAAGCATTATTTATTTAGTGACTAATGATTTCGTGTGAGGTATTAGTGTATGCACTCATAGATTCTAAGAATAATTAAATATCTAAGGGATAATTATAATAATTATTATATTTGTGCGTTTTAAGTTTTGTAAAGAAGATTGATTTTTGTCTAACTGAAGTAGGTTAAGACAAAATTTTACATTTTGTACATTTTGGCAAAGTAATATTTTACATTGTTTTATTTTACTGTAACTTATTATTACTCATTTAAATATAAAATTTAGCTTCATATTACAACAATGGAGGTCATACACATTAATGGAGTATCTATTCCTCACAAAGTAGTTTCTTCCAGGCCAGATGGCCAATGCTTATTCTACTTTTTGGCTTTAATTGTACATGACACGATTCACTGCGGTTTGAGTTGAGGACCAGAGTTGTTTAGTCATGTTTCAAACAATTGGCGCAGGTTCAAACCATATACAGTAGAACCCCTCTTAACCGGTCAGGTCGGGACCGAGACCCTGGCCGGTTGATCCGAGGTTCCAGTATAAAATAGATTTTAGTTCAAAAATAACCTACAGTAAATATTTCATAAATAATAAAGGAAATAAGACGTTATTGCAACTGATTTTATTGTATGTACTGTACATACACACACAAACAAACACTAAGAAATTACATGTCAACATTTTAACTTACATTTACACTTTGAAAACTTAATTTACATTATGTACACTGTATAAATCACTGTTTAAAAAAATCAGTTATTTTTTTTTTGTTCCTTAACTTTTAAAGATTTTTTGAAAGCCAAGTCTCTCCATTTCCTTACGTTCATCACGTCTAATGCCGTTGAATCCTTTTCCTGCTCAACATAATGCAATAAAATTTCTGCAGCTCTTTTTGCTTCGTCGTGCGTTATTTTTTGCGAGTCCTCCACTTCTGCAATTTCACCTTCTTCTTCGTACTCGCAGTCATCTTTACTGGCGATACCAATTATTTCCTCGTCTGTAAAAAATTTGTTTTCAAGTCCTTCGTCACTTTTTGTCATCCATTCTTCCACGTCCTCTAACTGCATTTGGTTCCCACCAGGTAACGATTGAAGATCGTGTAAAATGGCTTGATTTTCAATTTCTTCGATCTCTGAATCGTTGCTACTCTCAACCAGATTTTATATGTTAGGCCAAACTTTTCTCCACGATTTCACAAAGGTAGAAGAAGGAATTTCCTCAAAAGCAATGGCCAACATAAAAATTACACCCTTGATGTTTATCCTCTTCACTTTATCCAGGAGCGGTAAGTTTTCATCCTCACACCTAAGTAAAATTTCGGAAAGTAACTTACGGCGGTACCGTCTTTTCAAACACTCTATCACTCCTTGGTCCATAGGCTGTATCAAGCTGGTAACATTTGGAGGCAAAAACATAAATTGTATGCCATCCACATCACTTAAGTGGGGGTGAGTTGGAGCGTTGTCGAGAAGGACTGCTTTCATTGGTAAATTTTTGCTCTTTAAGTGCGCCTTCACTTTTGGGACGAATTCGAAGTTGAACCATTCTTCAAACAAATTGGAGTTCATCCAAGCTGATTTTTGGGACCTGTAGTACACTGGAAATGTTAATAAATTTAAGTTCTTAAACGCTCGTGGTTTAGCAGACTTTCCTATCACAAAAAGAGGGATTTTATGAGTCCCAGCTGCATTGGAGCAAACAGCAACGGTGATACGTTCTTTATTTTTTTTAAACTCAGGCGCAGATGATGTTTCTTCACTTGATATAAAAGTTTTATTTGGCAACATTTTAAAATTAAGCCCAGTTTCGTCCATGTTGTACACCTGCTCAGGGACTAGGCCTTCACTGTTGATCACTTCCATAAATGATGTCAGAAATTCACTAGCAATTGATTCATTTGCTGACATTTTTTCACCACTCATGTGAGCAAAACGAATCCCATGGCGCTTTTTCCAACGATCAAGCCATCCCTAACTAGCAGAAAACGCTGGTGCATTCTCAATTTTACTATGAATTACCAATGCTTTTTCAATCAAAATTGGGCCACTGATAGGGGTTCCTCTCCGACGTTCTTGAACGAACCACATCCAAAGAGCTTCGTCAACGATGTCACAAACTGGTTTTTTATTAGTGCACCGAACTGCAAGAATTTTTTCAGACTCAATCTTTGAACACATTTCTTCAATTGATCGTTTGTTTCGTCGCCAATCGTTGATGGTACTTTTTCCAACGTTAAACTCTGTACAGAGCTTTTTCACCGATTCCCCGCTGTCCAGTCTTTTTAACACTTTTAACCGTGTCTCAAACGAGACCATCAAACACTTCCTTTTAGCTAACTCACTCATTTTAATTTAACAGATAATTTACAGTATTATTTAAACAGATGTATACATTACTGTACTGTATTTAAGAACAAAACTGAAAGTAAAATGTACAGTACACTTCCTCCTCCCCCATTCCACTCTCCTTCCCTCGCCTCCTTTTCTCCCCTCCCGTTTTCAAGCACTTTTGCTCTCACAAAATTCAGTACAGGTTCCGACAAATAAACAGACAAAGAAAGAGAAACAAAGGATGCCGCTTGGTTAATTGATTCCAAGAAAAAATAATACAGTTGCCGTGGGAAGCAAGATTTGATCCCCCCCTCTTGCTTTTGCGGCAAGAATCAATCGACAAGGCGGCTTCCTTTGTTACGCTCCCCTCCCCCCTTTTCCCTGCCACAACATTAACACATAGAGTAGCACAAATAACATTGCGTCATCCCCAAATGTCCGTCAAATAATCGATGTTTGAGACTTCGGCCAGTTAATATATTTGATTTTGTTGTTCCTTGAAATAGGCCGGTTAAGCCGAGGACCGATTGATCCGAGGCCGGTTAAGAGGGGTTCTACTCTACTTTAAAAGTACAGGAGATATTTATTCAACAAAAAAAGAATATATCGCGGATATGAACAAACCGGTAACTTTTGGAACCTCCTGTGAAATTCAAGCAGCATCCGAAATATTTTTTATGAATTTTAGGTGTACAGAGATGGTTATTTGTTGCGGGAGATTTTTGGCGAACCGATTGAGGGAGTAGGGAGGCTAAGGTTTACTGGAGAACAGACGAGAGGCCACGTTGATGTTCTCATTCCTCTCACAACTTCTTTACCTGACAACTCAATGGATATTAGTGTGGAGGAAATGCAGTCAGCTTCCCAATCCCAGGTTTCAGACGATAGTCTCCAAATTTCTCAACTTCCAACCCTATCAGAACAGTGTACATCATCATCTGAGGCAGTTCGGTCGCATCCAGAACAAATACCAAAATACGAGGGAAAAAAGACAAAAGCGTTTTTCTAACATAAATCGCGTAAAAGCACATAGGGCAAGAGGTAAAAGAACCACTGTCTCAAAATACACACAGAATCAGCTAAAATACTTTAAGATGTAACATTTGATGCAGGTAACCATATTATTGCAATAGCGAACATTGTCCTGTCAGCTAATAGTATATATAGACAAGTAAGCACGTGGAGAGGGAATAGACGATACATAATATATTATTGAATTATTCTTAGAATGCTATGTAGAGTGCATACTCTCACTCAAAATCATTAGTCACTAAATAAATACTACTTACATTATAATGATCACTATTTTTCGCCTACTTATTATAATTATAATATTATCACATAATAATATTATTACAATAATATTATTTATTACATAACAATATTATTAAAATAATATTATTACATAATAATATTATAATTATAATAATATTACTATATTATATTATTATAATTATTATATTATCATACTATATATAACAATTCAAAATATTCACCTAATTGTAAATAATTCAATCAAAATGTAAATAAGTGTGAGAACGGGATATATAGTAAACATGTCACGAAAGTCTTTCATTCAATCAAGACAACATGCCCGCCACATAGTAGCAATTATTCGCAACGCTGAACAAGACGTAAAAACACGCCAAATCACGACTTTCGGACTTATTGCATTTAATTAAAAATACTTCCTGATCTTTTCGACAAATAGTTCCCACATCAAAACGTTTCAAAATGAATATATCCATCCACTAAAATTAAAATATCAACCCAATACGAAACCATTTGGCGAAGATTAACATTTAAAATCAAGACTTCAGTAGGCCGAGCCGGTTATAAATTCAACGGAATACGGCATAAGAAATTTAAATACGAGAAAACTACATTTTAAATAGAAAATTAAACATGGCCTATAGAAGGAGCCAACCTTTTTACATGTAAAAAATATTTAAAGTTTAAAAAGTATTTGGCGAAAACATAAATAAACACCACTATGCCAGGATAAATATAAAATCCAAGTCCCGACCGAAAAGTTTCAATACAACCTTCAAACACATCCTCCTACGTACAATACATCCTACTACGTAAGCTCCTCCCACATACATCCTGTGATTGGCTCACGTGAATTTGTTACGAATTTCAATAGTATACCTAGATTAAAAGATATAAAGTTTAGATGATAAAATGTTAACTGTAAAAAGGAGTTATTAAAGTATTTTCTTTAAATTTATTTAATTAACTTCATTTTCTCACACCTTTAAAGTTTTTTATAACATATGTGTTTCTCAAAACAAATTATTTTCACAAAATAAACACATAATTTCAACAAATAACACTTAAAAGCTCCCCAACACCTATTTACACTTACAAATCTCAACCCCAGAAGACATCAAGATTAATAAGGCATTATGATCTATTTCCTGAAGGCCAGGGAAGGGTTTTAAAAAGAAGCATTGTTACAGTATGGAGTTAGCTACAGTCCAGTGCAGTTTAGCTGAGGAAAGTTGAAAGACAAGATCCTGATTTTACTAACATTTCATCCAGTAATTGTTCTACATTAAATCTTATTCAAATAACCAAAGTTAAAGTGTAGTGCTATTTTTTAAAACAATTACTTGATCCACTATCCTAGGAGTACTAATAATTTATTGAGATCTATCCAAACCTTAATAATATCCCTTTATATGTTCTTGTATCCAAACTTATTTGTGAATATCAGCACTTATTACGATAAGGGGTTAACCCTATCTTATTTTTCAATTAATGACTGTGAGATTGATTAACTGTATATATATAGTTTTTGAACTTTGTGCATAATTTGAACTCTGTGATTCCTTTTTAACACTACACACATACATCCATACTAACACCAATAAACTTTTTTGTACTATTCATTTCAACTTTAATTAACCTTTGTATATATTAATATTAAATTTTAGTAACATTTAGAAAATACTTTTGCTTATTTCATTTTTCCTTTGGGAAAAGTCGGCACCAACCTCCCGAGATAAGTTTCTTGTGCCTTTCTTATAAAATAAACTGGCATAAATCCAATATTTGAACATTTCCCAATAGCCTAAGCTATTATTTATAAACTTTTCACAGGTTTATATCAAAATTTTGATCTTAGTTGTAAAAAAGATAATTTATGTGTTTTTTGGTTATTAACCTCCAAATGAACAACTAATGAACTCTTATCTAAATATAAACCTATTGTAATATTTTTTAAGGAGATATAATTAAATTGTAAAATTTATATAAAAAAGTAAAGCTATTATTTTATTGTTACTTGTGTTGACCATTAATTCTTTCACATATTTTCTATATTTAATTAGCAACCTGTGGTTTTGTATATAATATTATAATTATGCAATTTCAAAATATGATATAATATTTTTTGACAATATATTGACTTGTGTAATTTGTTGACCTTTATTCTTCTTTAATATTAATAGGTACTGATAAAAATATAAATCGGTCATAGAAGTTATGACTTCCAACGTGGTCTTAAGCAAACCCAATGTTTTTTTTTTTTTTACTTTTAGGAGTTTATTGTTTGCTCAGTAACCATCCATGAAGTGTTGAATGTGTTTTGTGACTTCTGTTTAAAAATGGTGAGCTTTTTCAAACTGTAGCAGCTGACTTTTGTGTTTGAATCACAATACTGTTGTATGAAATGATTTTATATGATAAATATATTGATTTTTTATTAAAATCTTTTGATAACATTGGATATTTTCTAGCAACGACATTTTAATTTTTATCCAAAACTAGGGTCTCGAGTCCATACAAAAAGGCTGTTTAGTTTTTCTAAATTTGAAACTTTTTTGGGAAACAAATTTTTTTTTTATATAAAAACCTATTACGAACATTTTAAAACAAAAAATAGCTAAATTGGTCCAGCCGTTCTCAAGTGATGCGCTTACAAAGGAACAGCAATTCATTTTTATTATATAGATGTTGGTTACCCAAAACAGATGTTACAACCATTGTTTCAGGTATCAGACCTTTTATTGTATATCATTCGATTTCTCATTTTGCCTTGCACTTACAGGTCGTAAGTGAGTGATGACACTCTCGATGCGCGTAGGAGGGGAGGTAGAAGAGGGGAGACATAAACCAACTAAGTTGGTTGGTGGTTGTTCTTCTAACAGCTGTTCCGAACATTTACAAACCTTCTCTTAGCCACTGCACATCCCCAAGACAGTTTCATCACTCGCCTCACGAGTAATACTTATTTCAAACAAAAACTACCTGTTATTACTAATTTAAAAGCAATTAAATCAAGTCAAAAACATAACTAACCAGCCATGTATTTATATAAATAACATGTTTTCTGAGTAGTTAACCTGACAATCAAACTATATTACTGAATATCCATTTTATTTGCAAAGCTGTATTCAGTAACATAATCCTATTATAAATTTAAATAACAATACAATGTGGACATTCAGTTAAGCTACACTATCTTATCTTTCTTATCAGTAGCTCTTGTAAGCCTGGCTATCTTTTAAGTTTAGAATAACACCTTAACAAATAAGTCAAATACCCAAACAGTGAAATTACTTTGAATTTGTTTTGTAAAGGTAAGTTTATTATAATTGTAGGCTTTATTGTTTGTTTTATCATTGTTTTTCACAAAGATTTTGAATATAATTTGATTAACTTACTAAAGTGTACTGTTAAGGGTCCTTATATTTGCATTTATCTTGCATAAGTGTTTTATATTTATTTGTGCAATAGTTGTGTAATATCAAATATATTCTTGCAAGTGTTATTGTAATAATGTAAGTGTATTGTGTTATAATATCAATGTAAATGTGTCGTGCCTGATCTAGCTTAAATGATTAATTACTAATAACTGGAATTGCGATGTAGGTTGGAAATTAACATTAAAACACAAGGAAATGAATCTAAACCACTTCTAAGACATTTACAACGGTATGATATGAACGAAAGAAGGATTCTGAGCTTTTACAGAACTATAGAAATTAAAATCATGTCTACTGGAGAATTATTTCCAACACTGTCAAAGGAAAAAAAAATGTTTTAACATTTTTAAAGGATTCACTATTTTTTCTGCTTTTATTCGTGTAAAATAATAATTTTTACCTCCTATAGCTAATGTACAAAGCAATTAAGTAAAAACGGTATTTACCATATTTTACAAAATATACGACTTTTGAGTAAATACTATTAGTTTTTTAAATGTTTAATTTTTCAATGATTAGTACAAAAAAAAACCTTGTTTAATTTTTAACATTATTGAAACAATCTTAATTTTGAATTTCACGAGATACATACTGTTTCATCAAATTTCTGCAATTTCAATAGCTTTAAATAATGTTTGTCAAGGTGTAATTTGTTAATAATTATTTCTGATACTCTCCAGTCTATGAAGAAGTATTTGCTTTTTTATTTGTTAAATAAAGATCATGTGTATAAATGTACAGAGATTTAATGTAGTACAAAGTAAGTTAACTGAATTGATTTTGATAATGAATTTATAGCTTGAGATGATTTCTCAATAAGTAAATTTATAATAAAAACTTTTGTGTAGATTGAACTGAAAGATCACAAAACAGTAGTTTGCCACAATGGTATGGTTTAGCGGATGAGTAGTATATAGTGAATGACGAAGCAGTCTTGTTCCTTTTATACCCTCCCCTCTTTGCAGCATCGTATTTATGACTCACATACTTTCCCACTAGTGGTTTCTTCCCCTTGCTACTGTATTTTGTTCTTTTGTTTTTAGTGGAAAGAATGAGTGAGTTGTTTTTTTTTTAACTTTGTGAATGAGAGTGTAATTATGAGTGGAAAGCGAAAGCGCATTGTTTTATCTTTGTATAAAAAATGGGAACCAATTAAATGATTAGATAGGGTTGATTCAATAAGAAAAGTAGCAAGTGATTTAGGTGTTGGGGAAATAACTGTCGGGGATTGTAGACGAAATGGACCGGAAATTGAAAAATGGGTATCTCAACGGTCTTCAAATAAAGAAGAGATAATAAAGAAATACAGCCAATTAAAAAAAGCTTATTTATAATTTTATTTATCTATAAATATAAATATTTGCAATATAAGGATTTTAATTTATACTTTTCATAAATAATGTAAATGTCTCTTTAAATTTTTGTTTTTGTTACAGTAGCTTACAGTATCAAATTTCTTTCATTTGAGTACATTAT
>JAGFPH010012727.1:0-15629 GCA_018207615.1 Philaenus spumarius | reverse complement strand
GTTACAGTAGCTTACAGTATCAAATTTCTTTCATTTGAGTACATTATTAAACCTTCTTTGTTTATTTAAAACTATGTATGTTATTTAAAGCCAAATAAAATATATTTTGAAGTAAGTATGGCTCCAAACCAGCCTATACCGACATAAATAACGCGGGAACTCACAACTCAATGGTTTTCTCACTGCCTAATGTATTATACGAGTTTTTGATTATCCGAGGTCTGCCCTGTCCCAATTATCTCGGCTAATCGGGGTTCTACTGTACGCTGAAATAGAGCCTTCTTCTAATAAAGATCTTTTAATTGAAATAATTCATGGAAAGCACTAAAAAAAGGTTAAGGCGTCATCATTTTGCCAAGCTTTGGAAGTTTGTCTTACTTCGTTTGATACATTTACATGGGAATTTGGTCACTTTCAACCAGTATTTACAACAAACTTTTTGCTTAACCTGACTTTCTTTCAATACACTCTAATACAGTAGACCTAAATCAACTAAAGTATTGTTTGTTAATGTTCCCTCATTTACTACAACTTGAGTTCCACCTTGAAGTAAACCGTTAAAGTTGCCCCGACCATGTAGTTACAACCTTTGAAAACAGGTTTCAAGGAAGCCCTCAAGATTTTCCATATCATGTAAAGCCTTCATATTTGTACCATCAGCAAATTATAGCTTCATAAACATAAAAACAACAGAAATGTTTTAGATTTAGAGGTTAAAATTTGCACTTAAATTGTTCTTTAATAGTCTATAAATAAAAGTGAACATTGTTGGTTAATTCACATTGTACATATTTGAATTAAGTTAATTAACTAATGCTAATATTTCATCTGTTTAGCCTACCTGATTCGTTGCCTCGTCGTAGCAAATTACCAAGTATTACCTCTGAAAGTGAATTGACCGAGTCGTCTCGTGAAGTGAACAGCAATAATCTATCAAGATCTTTGTCCAGTTTAACAGCGGTTGAAAGCTCGACAACAGTTAGTATGAAGCAGTATCAACATAGCATATCAACATCATCGTTATCAGCTGTAGGAGGTTAGTTACCGCACTATATTAATGATTAATTTAGTTTAAACCGCACATTTAACATAAAATTAACAATAAAATTACAGGCTTACAATTGAAACATTAAAAAATGTATAATCTGGACGTACTCATGTTACATTGGACCAGATTAGATACAACAATTGTATGTATTGGGTTGAATAGAAAGTAAGCAAAAGTTTAACCTGAATATTTTCACCAGTACCTTTCAATATTGCAATAGCTGGTACTGATTTTGCTGTTATTTCAAGTATTAGCTATGTAGGGTGAGTTAAATGTATGGACGCCCCTCAATAACAATTAAACTATTACAGATACAAACTTACAATCTTTTGAGTAACTATTGGTAAATTACTCTACATTTCAACAAGACTAAAATATTTTATGACACCTTTGTGGTATACATTATTTTATAGAAGTTAAAAAAAATGTTGTAATTACAAAGTTGCAACGATATCTGTATTCAAAATGGTAGTGGTTTAAATTTCCTTAGTAATTTGAACCAAAATAACTAGTATTTTACAACAACAAAAATATCAAAAAGGTTAAATTCCGCTTTTTTATAATAATAAAAAAGAATCATCAGAAAAATAGATGAAGAAAGCAACATAACATTGATAAACATTTTAAAGTACAGTACTCTCAATCACATGGAAAGCCACCCTTCTTTCATTCAACAGAGTAATCTGTTGGTTTTATGAATATGGTTATGGATTCCTATGCATGCAATGTGATTTTTATGCAAAATTCAATACTCATCATTTACTAGTTTGAGTGTTGTAATTAGTGCATTGTTGTAAAACAGGAGAGGACTTCCCATATGATTGAATAAATGTTTAAAACATCTAAATGCATTTTTTATTTAGTCTTCATTAGATTTTTTTAATAATTGGTAACATTTGATCCAGGAATTAAGGACATTTTTCTCGACATGTTTTTGTAAAATGTACCGTCTTAAAGTATTTACAAAACAATATATTGTAAGTTTAACTCGTAACTGTTTTTAAATACAGACATCGTTGCGACTTTGTATTCACATCGTTTTTCTTGTCATCTTTAAAATGGTGTATCACACAATGGGTAAACTAGGGTAATTTACCAATAATCTGTAAAGGAAAGCCTTCCGAACAAGGAGACTGAGGCAGAGACAACTATCTTGGCACTGCCTCACTCGCACTGTATTATTTCCATTTGATAAGGGCAGTTCAGGAAGTCAAAAGTATACTAGAATTAGTCGATTTCGGTACAGTATAATAACAGATAGATTTATTAAAAAAAACATAACAAATTAAAATTTTATTGTATAAATAACAACAGAACACAGTTATAAGTTTGCAACTGTAACCATCACTGATGATGGTGACTTGGTCACCGAAACGCGTTTCTATATTAAACGTTCCGTTATGAGAAACTGTGTTCTGATGTTATAGTGCTTATTTCTCATAAGTCCAGTTAAAGTTTAAATGTTATTGTATTATTTTAAAACATATACAAATTTATAATAAAAAAGGGCAGGTTTTCTAAACTGGGAAAGGTACAAGATCCAAAACAAAATCAATTACTTGGCTTTATTCTCTTTGTTAATGTTTATTAACTTATACAATCATTTTAAAATACACACTACCTTTTTTATTAAGGAAATCTTATAGAATTAATGCTTCAATGTACACTGTTTTTTCTTCAGTATGTAAACTTTCAGTACATCACGATTGTGGTTAGCGGGGTTAGTTACACAAGTTGAACTGCACAATGAAGGATGTGAATGGATTTTCATATTTTTCTTAGTAATGTTTACTTCAGTTTAAGATGTTTATATGTCTTTATATTCAGTTATGTGGTCGAGAAGAAATCTATTGTTCATTATTGCATTACAAAGTAAATATAATTAAATTTGAAGTACAGGTTAAAGATAACACAAAGGGCGGAAGAAAATTTTGGAGTTTAACGTAAACTAATTATTGTCTCAGGTCGAAAGAAAAAAGCTGCACCGCCTCCTCCACCAACTGTCTCTAAAATGTCATCATTAAGCGAAGAACAACAAAGAACTCCTTCGGTATCTTCAACTGCATCTTCAACAACAACATTAGACGGAAACGAAGCCTCGGTTCTTCGGAAATCTGCTACATTACCTGCAACGGGACGTTTACCAAGCATTTCAGCCGTAGATATCCCTGAGAACATCCCATCCTCTCCAGTAGATGCTAGTAGTTTGGAACCCCCTCAGTCCCCTGTCCAAGGTAGGTTTGCGCTTTCTCCATCTAGACTTATACAACAGACAAAGAAAATTTTTCATGAATTTGACGGTATCGGGAAAAATATTAACATTAGGCCGAGGTCTCCTGCGTCTTTTAAAATAACCAGCGGTATAAAGTTGCAAAAGAGTGGTTTTAAGACTTCGACTCTACCGACAAAGAATCGGTACTCCGATGTTAAGTCACCAGTATCGCAGGAGATATTTACTCGTGATACTGCAGTAGAAATCCCTCGAGTAGCGAGTTCAAATGAAAGTAGATTTTCACTGTCCCCTTCCAGATTCTTTGAGCAGACTAAGAAAATAATACATGGTTTTGATAAAAATGTCGGAAAAAACCTTAGACCTACGTCACCTTCTTATTTAAAAAATGATGAACTGCAGTGGCGAAGAAAACATGTTAAAAAAATACGATGCGACTCGAATCAAATCGATGTGCATTTTGTTTCGAACAATTTTAGTAATTACATTAACGACGAGAAACTAAAGTTAAACATAAACGATTTAAAACATCCATCTAAATCTTTTAACGTACGTATTAAAGAAATGCCCATTGATGTCGTACAACGATCTCAATCATTCCGTGATGAATTGATCCAAGATGTCAGAAGTAATGAAAACTACACTAACTATCAATGGGATGACGACACAGTTAAAAGGAAAAGTACGTACATTGATCTGACTAATACAGATGCAGATAGAACAAAAACACACTTGAAAACTGTAAATTATAATTTGTCAGTGTCCAAGAAGAGTACCAAAAGTAAAAGTCCGATTAAATTCACGACACAGTATGACGGTAGAGGCGGGTCGATTGAGAATCGTGAAAATCAAGACAGAAATATATACAAGAGCAACAGTTTGTCAGAAAAAGTTAATTTGTATAAAAATGTTTCAGTGAGAAGTGATTTGATTAAAAATGAACGTTCGATGAGTTTTAGCCATAATGATAAACCATTGGTCGATATAAAAACTGATAAAAACGTGTTAAATACGTGCGAAAGTTTCAGGTTAAAGTTGGAAAAGTTCAACTCGGAAGGAAATTATAAAAACGCCCCTCGGATTGGACAGGTGATCGGAAATAGACAACAAAATATCCCAATAAAATGTAACCTTTTAGCCCCGCCTCCTCCGGACCTACTGGTGAACAGACGTGAATCTTCCGAGTCATGGAATAACTTTTTACGGCAATTGGATGATATTTTAGAAAATCGGGTCGGCGAAATTGTTTAAACTTGTTTTAACTACCAGTAACACAATTTAGTGTAGTTTGTGTTTTATTTGTGTAGTCATGTTAATGTTTCAGTTAGTTTCTGTGTGGTAATATTAGATTCATATAATTATTAATTACTTTAGTTTATTAAAGATGTTTGATTTATTATATTTAATTAACTTGGAAGAAACTTCCCCTTGACTAAGATAAATTATATAAAAATGATATTAGATGCTTCTTACTTCTTGTTTGTTTCTAAATAAAAAGTTTTAAACAATTTAATAACATACTAAATGTTACTACACTTTTTAAATAATTAAAATTATTGCATTGTTAACGTTTAAAAACATATTCATATCAAAACCGAAACAAGTCAAATGATGCAAGTCTAAAACCAGTCTCTTTAAACAAATCTTAACGTCCCCTCCTGCTGACTTATACCTTTCTCTGTTTCGAACCTGGTTAAATCTAACTTAACACATACTTATAAGTGTCACTTCATAAGTAGGGAGAAGGTAGTAGGTTCAAGAGATTCAATTAACTTTCGGTACAACCTAAAAACTATTATATTTTTGATTAAATTCAATTGCAATCCAAGTTTATTGCTTCTATTTTACAATTAAACTAATCTTCATGATTTTGGTTTATAACAATCTTCATTCAAGTTTTTTAGAAAGAATAATAAAATTATGTATGTGTTTGTTTTTTAGTTTCTAATAAATTAATAAAACCCATTTGCACCATATAATGTATTAGTACGTATCTCACATCAACATTGATGTAGTGGTACATGCGTGCAAAGCTACCAACGGTTGTCTTGTCTGTTTCCTACCTTAGGCTTGGTAATGTGTTTCTTTGGTACCATTGATCTCATTGTTTATTTACTTTCATTTATGTTTTTACCATTACCCTATACAGTATTTTATTAAATGCTTCCATTGTGGATGTTAAATGGTCATATATATATTACTTAGTGGTTGTTAACCCTAGAATGGATACCTCTACAGAACGTAGTGTTAATGGTAACCTTAAGTAATTTTTATTACTTATAAACTCTTTTTAATATAAAATTTAAACAATTTTAAATTGTATCTATTTTTAAGAACACTTCATTTAATAAAGAAACAAAACATATTAATATTAATAAGTAACGTAGCTTTTCTCCAAATTTGTTTAGGATGAAAAACATTTGCAAATGGTGAAATACAAATGAAATATTTGTTTATCAATGTCTAATTTAATAGAAAATGTTGACCATAATAGTATTCAAAAGTACTAATCCTAATAATAATTGCTTAGTAATCCTGATAGGCCCAAGCTATAAAAGTCAAAGATGTGATTGGGTTAGTTATAAGGAACTGCTGCACCTAAGCTGTATTAAATCAGTTTGATACATAATCACAATCTCTATTTTCAGGATTTATCTACTATCATTAAGCTTCACTTTAAGAAATGTTTTTCTTTTTTGGAAAAATTTGCTAACTTTACCCAGTTAACCCCAGTGTGATTCAAAATACCATCCCAATTTCTCGGGAGCTGATACTGTAGATATGGATAAGCAAAATAGTACATTCAAACATAGGCCCGTAAAGGCTTAGTTTGTTGGCTATTATGTATTTTTTTTTAAATGTATACTTTTATGGTGGTTATGATGGAGTGACGATTGAGCCCAGTAGCTATAGAAAAACTTATCAATCAATACTTTGCTAAGCAGAATTGGTTAGGTGACGAACTAATAAAATTATTGTTGAGTACGGTATTTAAATTAAATGTTAATTGAATGTGAAAAAACAAGAATTGATAGTAAAATGTAAATATTACGTCAGAAATTACCATTCTAAAATTAAAAGTTACCATTTAAAATAAAATGTGTTCAAACATTAGTTCCATGTTTATTAACCCTTAAAACGCTAAGCTAAAATATGGGCTACCGCTCATTTAGAGTTAAAAAATATAAATATATATTTATTTTCTCAATGTTATTTTTTTTTTAATTTTGATTCTTAGGGTTAAAAAGTGCACACAAAAAATACTCAACTAATTTTAAACTTGTTTTAAATGATTTTTAAGAATTTAAAAAATTCAAAATAAACTTACCAGAATTTACAATTATTTAAAAACTAAATACATAAAAGCAATACTTATTGTTGTCTAAAAATAAAACAATTATGTACTAAACTAAAAAAAAAAAAATAAGAACTTATACAAAGGTAAAACTTCGGAATTAATATCAGTCAGCTATCAGAACAAACAAATAAGAAACAGCTGAGTGAAACAGATAGGAGAAGCTGCGCTGAGAACGCTTGCGATAGTAGACTCTTTTGCTCTGTCGACAGAACACAGACCGATAAGGGGTCACAGACGTTTATTATATTTGTTATTTGGTCTAAACTTACTCAAAGGACATCTCTCTGCACTCTATTGGAAGTTTTGTGAACTATGGAATCATCTAAGCATGTGTTTGCGTACTTGCGTTTAAAGGCGTTAACCATGCTTAGAGATTGGGTTGTACCGCGTCTAAAGGCGCTAGTCGCCCGTTAAGGGTTAAAATCCACAGAGCCTTAAAATATCCAGTATAAAAGTATTAAAATAGTTTCATTAATGTTATATTAGAGTAAGTTAATTAATATTTGTTTTCCTTAGTAGTGTTTGATTGCTTTTAACTAATAACTCTTATGTCCACCTTTCCTCTAAACCTCTCCTACATTTTCTTTTTCTTTTCTTTTGCTTTGCATGTTGGAACTAACACCTTCAGCGCCTACTCCAGCGCCCAAACCATTACCCAGATCTGTTTCTACTGAATCAAGCCAAACATCTGTCAAATACCGAGCACCATTACCTAAACCTAGATACATCATGCAAGAATCAATAAGTATCGAAGAAAAACAAGAAATGGTCAAAAGTATTCTCCACCGTTCACAGTCGGATGGTACTGCGACAGAAGAAATCATTGCGAAGCCAGTTTACATAAAGCGAAACCAGGCGTTCTCAACGATACAAAAAAGTCACAAAGCGTTGATCGACGAGTTGGCTGGAAAGTTGAAAAAGACAAACAGTTTTGACGATGGCGATTCAAGTGATAGTACGATTACGAATAATTCTGATACTGTTCAAAACGGAGATCTTACTTCGGCGATGTCGTCTACATCTGATGTTTTCTTTGATGGCGAAGTTTCCACAGAGACAAAATTGAAAGAAACAGTTTCGGATGCTGATTTACTGAATAAGGATAAACATGATGAGTTGCCGATGGGAAGAAACGTTTCAGTGAGTTGTTTGCAGGAGGCTAACAGTATGTCGAGTGAGCCAGGACGACTCGGCAGGTGGAAGAATGTTGAGTGTTTGGTGGAGACACAGAAAGGACAGACTGCATGGGTGTTAGGATCACAACCAGGTGTGCATGTAGACGGGAACTTTGGCATTTACTATTTCCTTGCTTTACTATTTTTAAAATAAACTATAAATTATAAACATTTTAAATATATTTTTCCTCAGTTAATCTTTTGCTATAACTAACCCGTAAGAGTAAAAACAATTATAGATTATTATATAAAATACTTAACCTTTAGTTACTGTCTGTATTACCATAAAGTATTAACAAAAAAATTAATAATATTTTAGTCCCTAAAATTTTGATCTGCTATTAGTATTCCTACATGATTTTTTCAAAATTTTAGCTACAGTCACTACTTTTAAAAATAGAGAGGAAGGGAATAGAAAATTTTTGAGAATATCTTAAAAAACTATACACCTGAAAATAAAATTAAAAAATTGTTTTGATAGTCCTAAATAAAGTTCTTTTAAATGATATTTCACATGACAGTATCATAAAACATTAATATTTTGGGGTACCAAACGTTAGGATTTTTAGGCACTTATTTTAAATTGAAGTTATTTATTTTCTTTGATGTATTTATAAAACAATAATCAGATAAATTAAACAAAATAGTTCTTGTGAAATTAGTGTTGACATTGCCATGTCTAGATATATTGTAAAATTAATAGTTGGAGAGTTGGAATGTAAAATTAATCATTCCGAAAGAGCACTGAAATATGTGTTTTAAATTACAATCAAGGAAATAGTAACTGCCCTAATTCTTAAGTAATATGACTTCTAGTAAACTGTTAGATTTAAAATTTCAATCTTATTTTTTGTATGATTTTATTCACTTTCCATTCTAAATAATTTAACAATCACAGTATTCACTTGATGGTGAAGGTTTCATGTTTTGATCTAAAATCTGTGTAGTTAATTTAGTTTTAAATACTTGAGTAACTACTTTGGTTTATTTGAAGTAACTAAATTGGGATCTAACTGTGGTATGCATGTTGATATGTATTTACAAATTTATTAGATCTGTAAAAAACTCTTCCTTTTCTGTAAAAATCTTTTTTTTAAATATCTTTTAATGTTATCAGTTATTTCCAAATTATAAGGTTGGTGACATTAAAAACAATGTGGATAAGAAATATGAATTAAATTTTGTGTATAAAAATTGTTTTTTGTTTTCAAAATCGATATAGAAAAATCTTCAGGCTACTTATGAAAAACTACCATGAATATATTTGATTTCTAATGGATGAAATGAAAATTATTGTTTTTTTTTTTTTTAATATACAGTTACAAAACATGACTTGATTACAAAAAGTGCACTCAATAGTATAGAATAACAAAACTAACACACATCTTGATTTTTCAAAGATATTAACAATACTATCAGCTTCATTGTCATAGCGTCCTTTTTTAATACAGTTCCACTCTTTGAAATATTCCTCCATGAACTTACATTGATACTTGGGCGTAAATAGTGTCAATATGAGACGATAGTGTAAAATTAAAGAATAAAGTTCAACATCCAAAACAAACACTCGTGACTCTGCTCTGGCAAGCCGGCAAGAACATTTATCAGTTATCACTCACGCTCACTGTCGTCTAGGCCCACACTACATAGAGTCTAGATTTGATTCCAGATAGATGGCTGAATTTCTATTATTTATGTTGTTTAGGCAAATAAATGAACTTATTGACACCACGTAAAATGTTTAAGATTATACTTTATTTTAAAATTGTTAATAAGAATATCAAAGATTGTATAAAAAATGTGTATAGAAGAAGCACAAGCAAGATTTTTTAAATTTGATGTCATATGCTAACTTTCATTATTTTTAAAGTATGAAAACAATTGTTTTAACTTAATTAAGCATTTTTGTTATCTGTTGAATATGATGAAACTAAATTAACAATTTGATATTCCACAGAATCCTCCCCGGAACCAATCACCAATGAAAACACAGAACTACGCCTTGCAGACGAAGAAATAGACAGAATATTCCACAATGCTACAAGAGATCACACAAGCTTAGAGTCTGGAGTTGGTGATGAACCACCATTGTCTTTGTTATCGCTCCCATCACCTCCTGCATCGCTGACACATAAAGGTGTTGACACACACCAGAATACAGATCCTCTTGATTGGGAATACCAACTACCAGCTCCTCCGACTTTTAGAGATGAAAATAGTTCACCACCTGTGACTGAATACGGAACGTTAACCATCGGCAATTTAACTGAAGTTTTTGGACCACCTTCTTTACCACAAACAGTTACAACTGAACATAAACCAGAATTGGAAAAAGTAATCGAAGAAGGTAAATCAATCTTGAAAGAAGAGATTGTAAAAAAGAGTGTATTAGTTGAAAATAATAATAAAATAAATCAAACTAAAAGACTAGAAACCCAAGAAACAATTAGTAAATCTAAAGAAAGTAAAATTTCTGACGAGACCGTAGAAAAAAGTGCCGTTATTAATGAATTATCGTCTGTTATAACTGAGCGTTTAAGTCGACCCGAATCCATTGTTGAGCCGGTTAAAAAAAATAGTCAAGAATTAATTTCCCCTAGTACGTTAGATAATTTTACAATCTCAACGTACAAAGACATGAAACCTGTTGAAGTATTCGAAGATGATTCGATTAAAAGTTCTGTCGGTGAAAAGAGGGATACATCGAAGGACGATGCGTTATTCAGAGCACCGAAAGCGAGAATAGCCGAACCTAATCTGACCAGAACCAATTCCTTTAGTACGGAAGACAAATCTTATCATCCGACCGTCAAACGTTCCGTGTCATATGTGTCGTTGCTTGCTGCGAACATGCCTCGTACGTCACAGCCTTATAGAGCGCATCTGGCTAAGTCCAATTTAGCTCTAGCGGAAAATGGAAGCGACATGTTACGAAAAGAAGAAGTTTGGCCAAGGTTAAGGAAAACGTCGAGCGAATTAAATATTAGTAGAGGTGAGGATGTTTAATATTATTAGTGGGATTCAATTTCTTACCCAATCAAGAAACAGGTGTACTTTTAAAAATAACTCAAATTTTATTACAAAGTGCTAATGAAACAGCTAAATCCAGTATATTATTTTCATTATATCTATGTTGCATCTGTGGAACTTAAGTAAGAACAATTAATTATCTTAATTGTTCTCGATAAATGCTTTGTGTAGGTTTGGTTTTAAAATCATATGAACTATGAACAATAATGTGTGTCTATTCACAAAAATTAAAAGATGTTCAGTTGCCCACAAATATTACTTGCATCAGTCTAAATAGATAAGCAAATAGTACATTTCCTTCCTTTAATACATTCCCTTGAAGGTAAATTAATTTGTACTCTGCTAAAACTATGTTTCAAACACTATTTTTCATCACCATCGCTTGAGATCAGTGGCACAGGTGACTAAAGCAAGTATGGGAAATTTACAAATCTTCCTCGCATGTTGGATTAATTAAAATACGTTTAAAGTAGACATTGTTTTTAAAATAAAAAATATTTACTCATCAATAATAAATATGAACAAATTACACAAATAAATAACATGACTGCATAAGTGAAATTTGACCAAATTTGTCAGTATTACAATTACGAACATTTAATACAAAAGTAAGTAACTCATAAATATTACAAAGATGCGATTGAAAAAAAATGTTAATTACTGGAAAGCATATATTGTTATTGTTAATACTTTTTACTCGGGAAAATAATGGTCAAACGTTTTGGAAAAATGGTAAAAACTGTGATTTTAATTTATCTAATTGCTGTGTTAACCACAGCGTGTTCAGAAATCGATAATACAAATTCAAATAATAGAGAAGACATTATACAACCTCTTTCGGGTTACATAAACCCATTAACGTGAAAGGTATAATGCACTAAGAACGAACTCCCAAAACTATTGTGTTAATAGACATTGCTTCATGTTTTTTTGTAATAAACACAAATGGACTCAATTTCACCACTAATTTTAATGTGGTACAGTTCATAGTAGGCCGACAATTAGGTCTGCTGCAAAGGCAATTTTTTACTGTGAAAAGGCCTAAATAATTTCGCTCATTCCTTGGCTTTTTTAGCCAAGTTACTCCATATTTGTTACCCCCTCTCAAATGATTCAGGGTTTGCAAGATGTGTTAAATTTGCAGATGGTCCATTTAAATCAAATGATACCGACTGCATTAATATTTATTGAATGTGAATTTCTACCCAGTGAATGCCCAGTGTGTTGGTAATGGTGTTACTATCCCTCTTAGATCAGTCATGGTAGTAAAAACTCCTGATAGAAGTAGAAACAGTTGTTTCTTAAAATAATAATGATCTGTACACTTTGTCACATGCTACTCCACACCAACTGATGTTTAGATTGCTCACTTAAGTTTGTAGGTGATGGTTGGATTTTCAATTCCTTAAACGACATAATTATTTGTGTTGCTTTGACTACTTACGTGAATGTTACTTTGTTTACGAACAACCAATATAAGGAGGTAATTGTATACCTGGTATAATTATTACTGTACTGTAATGGAGGTGTACAAGTCAACACATTTTTTGTACATCAAATCTGCATTTTTCTGCTAATTTAAAAAAATCTCAAAGAAATGTCCATTAGCATCCCATATTTTATAACATTTGAAACGGATCACCCACAGTTTTTTTTGCAGCAGTTTTTCTAACTTAATTTTTTTAATTACTAATGTTTTTGTTTTTTGTTTTAGAATCCAATGAGCACAAACATCTATTTGGTGAGCAAACGACCATTTGGCAAAAAATTGAACTCCAAAATAATGACCTTCAATCATTGCAGGTTTGTTTACTTGACTTTAACCCTCGTACTGTAAGAAGTCTCAACTTGAGACAGTTTTCAACCAATGAAAAGCACTGTCATTATATCTATTACAATTGAATATATTTGTATAGATATGTTTATATCGATTTGTAGAGAAAACTTTAACCTTTTATTTTGTGTAAAGAAAACCGCATTTACTGTTACGATTTTATTCGTACAGTCATGGGAAATACAGACATTTTGTACAATTCAATACGCCGAGTTACCGCACTTTCGCTATGCATTGTCCAACTCTCTAGACCGGCAAGCTATGTATAGAATGAATCCGTAAGACTTTTTATCTGTTTGATCTAATTTTGTGATACAAGTAATAATATGTGAAATACGTTTATAAAATAAGAATTTACAAATATACAGTTCAATTGTATGATTTATTCTCAACACTTTGTTATAATAATATTTCATTTTTGGACAAAGCATATATTCCTAAATTACTATTCAAACTAGGCCTAGTTTTGTTAGCAGTCTTGAA
The DNA here is from genome assembly GCA_018207615.1 of Philaenus spumarius. Taxonomy (NCBI): domain Eukaryota; kingdom Metazoa; phylum Arthropoda; class Insecta; order Hemiptera; family Aphrophoridae; genus Philaenus; species Philaenus spumarius. The sequence goes on along the minus strand of JAGFPH010012727.1, from coordinate 2,471 downwards.
GTAGGAACATAAAAACTGGTGTTTTCAAAAAAAGAAATTTAAAATTGATATATGTTTTTACACACTTGTATTTAGAACTAAATTAAAAAACTTTTGTACATTTTGAAAAAAATTATAAAAATGTTTACTACTTTTTATGTAGGCCTAAAGTTGAACTTTTTCCTTTTGTTACTGAACATTTTTTGTTTCATGAGCTAATAACTTTGTATATTTTACATCAATCAATTTTTTACTGGTATATATGAATTCTTTGAACCTTTCTCTACAAAAAAGGTACGGAACTCTTTTGGATTGGGGTATAATTACTATATTTGGCGAATTTTTGGAAAAATGCTTGCAATACTCTCTGAAATGACTTAGCATTGCAAAAATTTAGCTATAGTTCTAGGGTTAAAACACTATATTTTGTTTCATTTTTAGAAAATTGTAGAATATATTTTTACAGTATTGTGCTTTTAGTATTACAAAATGTAGAACTGAAAATAAATTAAATATAAAATATTGCATACTACTTCTGCTCAGAAATGGAAAATAAAATAGTGAGGATTAAGTCATTGATTTTGGTATCACTGAATAGGTCTTTTAACATTTTTAAAACTTGACATTTAACCATATTTCAATTTTTCACTTAGTGTAATAAGAACCTCCAAACTGTAGTGTTAGATGTTCATGGCTTAACCGAAAAAAATGTTATCCGAAACGGCTTCCCCCCCCACTTTAGTTCGATTAACTGGGGTTTTACTGTGGTTAAATTAACTTATTTATTACTTACTATTTTCTGTACAACCCCTTGTTTTGCAAGGAACAGTTCACGTACCTGTGACGAGATAGGTACAGTTTTGCATTTTTCCATCTTTAAAGTACATTATGATTTTTAAAATCACATCTCCAGTATTAATGTGAATTGTTGACCTTTTTTTTTTGTTGCAGATAATTTAAAGGAAAATAGATTAAACTAGTAAAATAACCAATCATTTTAAAACTGTTACCTAACGAAATGCAAAATTGTAGGCACTTTTACTGTAGTAATAATGATTACCATCATCATCATTAACCCTACAGCTGTCATACTCGTCAGCACTTGTGGGGGCGTGGCACTTGGAATAGGTCTACTTTGACAACTCTACTTGTATTGAATATTTCACCCACTAAGAATCATCGAATCACAATAAAACAAACACCGTTAGAAAGGAAATGATTTAAACTATAACTTTTGTATTAACAAATTTTTTCTAAAACGTATATTTACATAATGTAGTCATCGTTTTAAAATTGTAGTTTTCGGTAAACCTATTGCCGCTTGTGAAATCACAAAAAAATTTCTCAACTTTGTCACTTCTCTAATGCTCAATATTGCTCGACAGAAATATTTTGACAATAATATAAAGATTTCATTGGATTCGTCAAGATTTTAACTTTCTAAAACTGCCTTGATATCTTTATATCGTTTTGTAGGGAAAACTTTGATCTTTCGTATGGTGTAAAGTAAACTAGATTTTATGGATTAAATGTTATTCAAACAGCAGTGGGAAATGCAGACTTTCATAGAATTCAAACCACCACTTCTATGCTGTTCCAATGGTAATTTTGTATTCCCTTTATCCGCGCGATTTTTGGAGTAATACAATATGAAATAGTTTACAAAATGAGAATTTACGAGTATACAGATAAATTCTATGATTTATTCTTTACACTTTCTTATAATAGTATTTAAATCTTGGGCGAAAGATATATTCCTAAATTACTATTAAAACTAGGCCTCGTTTTGTTAGCAATCTTGTACTAGAGACATAAAAACTGGTGTTTTCAAAATAAGAAATTTGAAATTGATATATATTTTTATACAGTTTTATTTAGAACTAAATTACGAAACTTTTGTACATTTTGAAAAAAAATACAAACAATTTTGACTACTTTTTATGTAGGCTTAAGTTGAACATTTTAAATTCGTTGCTGAACATTTTTTGTTTCGTGAGCTAATAACTTTGTAAATTTTACATCAATAATTTTTTTACTGGCATATATGTATTCTTTGAACCTTTCTCTATGGAACACTTTTGGATTGGATTATAATTAATATATTTGGCGAATTTTTGAAAATATGCTTGCACACGCACCGAAATGGTATGGCATTGCAAAAAATTAGTTGGACAGTTGTAGAGTTAATCATTAATCATGTTATAATCAAAATGATAACATTCATGTTAAAGTTCTGAGGTTTGTAAATATAAGGAGAATACTTGTAACATGTAATTTAACAATTTAAAATTGGACATCTTTAATACCGTTAAATATGTGTCCATCATTTTCAACTTTCCAATTTTTTTAAACACACCTAAAGAAACAACAATAATATGTTAAAATAACAAGTTTTTCAACTTCGAGAAAACCTGTTAATTCTTTGAACTCCTCATTTTTAAACAATTTGATGTTCTTATTGACAAACTATTAACTGTTCTTCTAAAAATATC
>JAGFPH010012726.1:11339-28973 GCA_018207615.1 Philaenus spumarius | reverse complement strand
ACGAGTTCAATTTATGATTCATGTAAATGATTATTCCTAAGAGCTACGGAATTCAAATTGTTATTTCGTTCTAATCGCCACCCAACTTCAATCTTTAAAACATGACCTATATTATTTTTAGATTATGCATTTAAAGAAATGACCCACAATAGAAAATAATTTTCACTAATAAATTTTACAGATACTGCATTTACTGTTAAATAAATTGTATTATTTGAAATATAATAGCCCAATGAAGTATGATTATTTTATGTGTATACAAGTGTCAGTTAATTCTGAAACCGGCTTAGTTACTTTTTATCAATGACTGATAAAAATACCAAACTGTTCACATCATTATTGGTAACAATAAACTACTTTAGATACAGTTAAGGACAGGCGCACTTAATTTGAACTCAGGTTAGTAAATATTGTCTTTAACTCGAAATAGTTAGCCTATTTTTACTCTTTTTATATTTTAACTTAGAACAGCAATAATTTCAGATTATATCAACCTTTGAGGTTTGATTTGCGGCTTCTTTTTAGTTACACTAGATATTTAAAATGATGTACAAGTAAACATAAGCATTCTTTAACGGTAATTTATTCTGAACTCCTGGTGGGCCGTACCCTCAAGGTAGTCGCCGGTCACAACTGCTTTTCAAGTAAATAGTTAATGTCACCATTAATTAATTGTAAAATTTGGGTTTCCGCTTTTAATTGTTAAAAAGTTATTAATTTGGTTCCGGACTTAATTAACACTCTGTATATTTGCTATACTCTCAACCACTACGGTTCATAAGTTTCATCTCTCAACAAAAATCTAATCTTGAGCTATCACTTTTTTTATAAGTGATACAATTAATCTATACAGTGTTTCTTTAGACAAGTTTTAATGTATTATTGTTAAAATCAAAAAATGATTTTTAACACAAAATACAACATTTATTGAAAATGAAGAGACAAAATAAATTTTGGATACAGTTTTTCCCGTTTTGTTCATGTTTTCAACTCCCCTAGAAGTTAGAATAATCGTATAAACTATTATGTCCTCTTCCAGCAGCATACTATTACAAAATATAATACGTTTATTTTCCAAAGTAAATATATATGTCCAACCCTTATATCATCCGCTCTCCTGTAAGCGGCGCAGTTTGTTACAAAAACGTACTCCACCTAAATATAAATTATTTCGGGGGTTTAACTCTGTTGTGATGGAATTGAAGCGGAGAAATTCTGCCCCTGAATTGAGAGAGAGGGAGACCCGGTACACGCGATCAATAAGCCCAGATGGATGACGTCACGCCGCCATCTTGATTCTAACCCGCCCTCGTCCGATCAGATAAGCTTTGGCCCGAAGCCGATGCGAAGTATCACACGATCTTATCCTTAAACTTAAACTGATATCTTCTTAGCAGTTAATCATGCATGTTATCCCATCTTGTCTTAGATTAAGCTACGAGTGTTTTTATTTATAACTGGAGCATGCAACAAATTGGATCCAAATAACTTTCGTACTCACTAAATAAGTAGCACATAAATTACGCGTCCATTTATAGAAAGGAAATGATATAAGTTGTTCAATAAATATATATTTGTGTGGTTAAAGAAGGCGGTGTGTGTACGTGCTGCGGTTTTATTAAGGAATTAAAATAATGCCTATAGTATTGCTTTTAAATAACCATTTGTATTACTTATTTTAATGCGAAACTGGAGTTTTCCGATGTGTTTCCTTAAATTTAAGAAGTATAAAAAAGAATTTATTAAAACGTTATTTGTATTGGAATAAGAAGAAGAATCCTTATTTTGAAAACCAATGTCTCAACTTCCATTTAATGATCATAACTCGGTGTAACATATGTTTATATACTTGTGTAATAAAATAATACGCTTTACTAATACAATTAAAATAGCATTCCCGTTTTCAAACATGCTCTTTGAATATGCACCATTTGAATATAAATAAACGACTTACTAGAGACGATAATATATTTATTTAATTTTATTTTGTCCTCGTATACTATACATTTTCAAACATAAAACTTCTTTAATTTCATTGACATATGATAAAAACAATTGTTACACAAAGTCCCTCGGTTGGGCGCCAGTCCACCCCAGGTGTCCCTCCACGCTAAATGCACCCCCTGCCGCGATATTCACACTCCTTACAACTTATGTCTTCATTCTAAACCATCTTTATTGAATTTAAACAAGTTTCTTGAGTAAGGTAAAGTAATTTATCGCTACTTTGGTAGCAGACGTTTTGTAACATGTTTGTTTAAAACTGGAATCGGTAATTTACAATTGTAATTAGCAATTCATAATAGCAAAATATGGTGATTTTCAATAAATATTACTTCCCGCAGATAAAATGAAGGCTGTCACAAATTATTTATCTACATGACTTTCTACACAAATTAAAATTTATTTAGTTTATATTTTATTTAAAGAAGTCCATCTGAACAACTGATTTTTTTGGTGCATTGGAGTTCAAATATAATTACGAGAAAGAGAAAAAAGGATTAGGGAAAGAGAAAATTACTGAAAAGATCTAAAAACATAACCCGATGTAATACTTACATATTGTTGAATAATGGAGTTCTTAGATTTAATTGACAAACTGTGCAGTCTGTAGGTCAAATCACACTTCAGTATTCATATTTTTGTCTCATAGTGATTTTAGTAAAATTTAAATCTAAAAAAACTGATTGGCTTATTTTAGGCTAATCTAATTTGGCCCGAGTATTTACACGAGAATTGGACTACTTTAGAATAATGAAATATTCAGTATTTTGCATGCATTATGTTTTAAGCAATTTGTTTGCCCAAGTTCAAAATACATTCTTTTTCTTTTCTGGTTGTAGTTTAAAAACTTTAAAAAATGTTAATAATCAGGAGAAGTACGGTTTTGGCTGGCTTGTCAAGGGTTCCGCACTTCCAATCACCCCGAAACTTTGATAAAAGTGATATTATTAACAACATGTTGGTGGTTGAGACCAGCAAAAGAATGTGACGGCTCCCAATCACAGTATTACTGATCACAAGTTTTTCAAATTTATTTCACAGAAGATTGGATCCGCTTTAGGTGTTCTGTAAAGTGTATAAGTACCTCTAACGTGGCAGATTTTCCATAACTTTAGAAGTGCAATATTTTTAGAAATAAAGAAGTTCTAAAAAAAAAAACTCTTTCAAATGATAAACCCCCCCACACAATATAACATCATAAACTATTTATCTTTTGGATAACCAAATTCTGCCCCTACAAACCAAAGTGTTTCTGAGTTCTGAGTATTGGAATATATGTACGTTAGCATGTTTCATAACTATTCCAAATTTAATTACGATACTTTTATCTATTGGGAAATAGACTGTGACTGACATACGTCCTTTAAGGGTTAAGTTTTTCTTTTTAAGGTTCGAAACTCCAAAAATGGAGTACCTGCGCAGCCCATATATTCTATAAAATAAATGTGACTTCTTATTTACGAAATAAAATAATGTTATAAATAAAAGGTTAATTTTAAAATACAGTTTATTGTAAAACATTTAACTTAGTTTGATGGAATAGTTCAATAGAAAGATGTGCACAGGTTAACTGAAATACTGTAATGTCCATATACATAATCTGATGTACACTGTATTTACATGTTACGAGTATTTGTACACACGGTATAAATAATTAATGCACGGAAATCCTTAAAACCTACGTACGTATACGCCTTAAATTAAATTTTCAAATTCAAGTGAAATGTCTTTATTAGGGATTCTTATACGATAAATCGACTGTCCGAACGAGTCATTTGTTACAGATAAAAATCCGAAATGGTACAAAAGTACTTTGAATAAATCTATCGAAATAAGAACTTCATTTTGTGTCAAAGCGTTGTTTAAATTCACTATATCATCATTAAAAATTGCATCGCCAATTTTTGCCCATACGCTTTCTCCCAACACAATTTTACGCATTTCGTTCTTGATTGTCGGTATGGTAAGAAAAGGTTTGAAAATATAAAACGATACTTGATTTGACCACGCAATATTTTTTTCAGTTTTCCTATTGTGTAAAAAATTCAAAATAGACCAAGTACTGTATATCGTAATGTTCTGATTATGTATCGTGTAACCACCGTAGTGTTCGATAATGGTACGTTTCGTTTCTTCTTTTTCTAAATCATTTAAAGGTAACTTCGTTAAAACTTCATTAAGTTCGATATCCGTTATGCCGTAAAACCGGCTAAAAGGGTGGTCCAGTAGATAGCGGAAATGGCAAACACCGGTCGACCGCATTCCACGTTCGCGTATCCTGAGCAGACCCGTCAGCATGGATCCTCGTATATAATCATCGTGACAGTATAACAAGTCCTCGATGAGTTTATCGAAGAATATAATAATTCGGTTCAAGTACGGATTGTTTTTAAAAAGAAGTCCTTGGATCTGCGCGTCATAATCATCGATTAAAATAAACACTTGCGTATTGAAGTGTTTGTACAAAAGTTCAAGAAGAAACACAAAAGCGCTTTTAAAATCCTGGTGTGACGTCAGTATCACGTGACCGTTAGAAAATTTCATGAAAAGAGTCTTCGAGTCCGGAGACGACCACAGCGAAGGGTTGTGTAACAGATAGTAATGTGTTACGAAGGCGCGTTGGACGACTTCTCCTAGATGGAATAAAATACTGTCAAAATCACTTAAACCTTTAAAAATACTAAAATTCAAATAAAGAACTGGATATTTACCGAAGTGTTCGTTAAAAAAATGTTCGTACTTGCTAATTTGTAAACTGTTGTTTTTAAACAACTTATAATTATCTGTTGTGTTTATATCTTTCGGTTTGCCATTTAGGTCTACGTCGATTTCTAAAAACCTTTTCACCATGTCCATATTGGTAGACTTTCCAAAACGTCTGGGAGCTGTGATTAAAATCCTGAATAAGCTCTGCGTGAACATTTCCTTGATGAGCAACGATTTGTCGACGAATAATTTGGATCCTACAATTTTACTAAAATCACTGGAATCGGGATGAAATAGTATTCCGGAATTTTCCACCTAAAAAAGTAAACGAACAATGCAAATACTGTTATAATAAGGTACATTATTCAGCAACCACGCTAGAAATTAAACAAGGTAAAAATAGATGCTACTATATTTTGAGATTTGACAGACAACTAATTCTGACAGACGCCAAGGCTATGGGACTTGTCAATTTACAGTAGATTGTGCTACAGAAACTATACAACAATAATTATGATTTCTAACTTAGTTATAACTGGCTTTCTTTTGTATTATATTTACCCCTTTACCCTGAACTAACCCCTTTCCTCAAATCAAATAATAAAAAAGTAAATAGTATTAAGTATCCAAATAAAATTATTACGTTTATGATAAAACAGGAATTTTAATAAGGGTTTAAAAAAGGTATATTTAGACCTACTCCTAATTTATAAATTAGTCATTCAAATAATTTACAAGTACAAATCACATGTTATTCGAAACTTAGACTTCTCATACAAGTTAGTTTAGAAGTGTTGTACTTTTAGATAGAACTGTTGTATTTAAGTCAAAAATACAATAAAAAATACAATAAAAAATACAAAAATATACAATTTAAAGTCTAAATGTTTTTAAAAATGATTTATGAATTTCACTATTTCCCTTAAACGTGAGGTCAAAACTCTTTAGATTAATATATAACACGTAGGCAGCAACTGCATAATTTTCACGCAATTTTGCTAACCAGCATACATTGTATAATATATAGAGTAGTTTAAATGTTTTTACTATATTTTATAAATATATTTTTACCATTTAGAAAGCATGCTTTCATTAAGTAGCCTAATAATGACGTATTTTTTAAATTAATCAAGACTTAATTTTGTTCAATAAGTAATAAAATGCATGTATTAATTATATGTATGAGTATAATATATAATTATATGTATAAGTATGTAGTTCTACAACTTAACTTTCTCAAAAATAATCTTTAGACAAATAAACATAATAGAAAGTGTTATACACCTAATAATAATAATAGCAAGATACATACCTCTAAAGTGTTTCTGCTATGTATCGTCATAATTATTATTATAATAATAAAATGACTTATAGTTAAAGCCATTGTTTATCTTCTTCACTTATAATACTTTTTAAAAGATGCATACATTTTTATATCATCTAAACAATTTCAAAATTTAACGTGCACTGTTATTTACTTTTGATAAAATATAATGAAATTCAAATAAGAAGTGGAACTTTCGTACCATCATGGTTTATAATGCCGGAAGAAGGCCGCTATCAATGAACAGATACAATAAAGATATTTTTAACACTCTCTTATCAATTTATCAGATCTACTATGAAGATAAGATTAATTATAGAAGCAGAAAATTCAATTGTTAGTTCTGTTCGCATACATGATTTGTTCTTGAAAAAACGCGGAAAGTTAACAATATTGATATATTTTTAACTTCCCGCTAAGAAAATTGAAAATTTTCTAAAATCGGGAAGTTATTGGTTTCACCCCGTTTTTCGAAAATTGAGTAGGCTATTCATCAGATCTCGACGTTTTGAGGTCCTAGGAATCTTCCCTGACCACTCCTGAGAGGGTGTCACCCTGTCTGTGGGGGTGTGTGTGTGTGTGTGTGTATGTAAGTATGTGACCCGCTTATAACTTTTGAACGGCTTAACCGATTGGATCCTACCAAACGGCGTTCTAAAGAGTTCTATCAAAATTAGATTTCCTGAAAATTTCAACTAATTCGGACCGGTAGGTTCTGAGAAATTTCGAAAAAACTAAGAAATAAAATTTTTCAAATCAGGTTTTTTTGGAATAACTTTTAAACGGCTTTACCGATCAATTCCAAAATCTAATCAGCTTTTAACCTTGAAAAGCGACGTCGATCGCTACCAGTCCGGTCAAAATCAATTAATTCGTTTGTGAGATATCGTGAACAAAAGAAAAATAAAAAAGTGTTTTTTCTCAATTTTTCCGAAACTTTTCATCTGAATTTTTTTTTGTTGATTCTTTCAATGGACTTAAAAAACTGCATCGATTGCCGCAATCGCATAAAAATCGGTTGATTCATTCAAAAGTTATGGCAGTTCAAAATTTCCAAAAATAGTGTTTATCAAACTTTCATCATACTTTTGTAATTAAACTTAGCGGGAAGTTACAGGGATGGCCTTTAGGGTCAATCGTTTTCCAATTTTTTTTTATAGAAAAACGGTAAAAATAAAAACGGTTCACAAGTTTTAAATTCAAACAATGTATAATTCTAATTGCACAAAAGTATGTTAACAACATATTTGTAGCAAGTCAAAGTATATAGAAAGTGAGCATTATATTTTAGTAATATCAGTGTAGGCTAGGGCGTACTGAACTGAGAAGTGTATTGGAATGTGAAATGTAATATCCACAAAGGATGTTACACTTTCATACTTTAGCATCGGTCCTCTTATCGACATCAACAATCCGTCACATGTGCGGCCAGGGAGGTATTGTTTCTAAATCTGATATATACCAACAATATGCTACCTGAGACAATTGTTCTGTTGTTAGTCACTTAACTCAAGTAGGCGAACGCGTGTGGCAAGCGGTCCAAGAGGAAACAATCGAAGCGTGCTTAGTATCATATCACCACTCTTATGCCGGCCGGGTGGCCCTTCATGTCTATCGGCGATATAAGGGCGGGAGAGATGAATGCCAGTACAGAAAAGAAGTCTTTACTGTAACAAAACAATATGGGTTATACGGTCAATTAAGCTGATCTTGTTGAAAGAACAAAGTGTATAAGGTAAATCAATAGGCCTAAGTACCTAAACAACTGGCGCACGTGGCTAAAGCACTACTCAAAGAATATTTAGTTTTAAAATGAATAGCTTCATTTTGTAAGTTGCAATAGAACCAATGTAACAGAGTAGTAAAAATGAGTTGCAATTTTGTTTGATTTCAATTAACATGTTTACATTATAGCCAAAATATTAGTACATTTGAAAGGAACACAGGTGTCATTTATTGATTTTAAAGACAATTATTAAAAATTTTTTTAAACTGAATTATTACACAATAGGCCTATAACGGTACTACGTCAATAATTATACTAGGAAAATATGTCTAGATTCAGTGATAATATTCAAAATCAAATCACAACCATGATTTCCATCACTTGATCGAATAGAACAAGGGCATTGTAAGAATACTCTTTTTAGTAAGCATACTTGCATTACTATGAATGTTTTCAGTTGTTCTGAAATATGATGTTACGTAAATTTATCTTTATATGAATAGTTACCATGTCTCCCTAAACTATTTGGTGCAGTCGAAAAGCTATAGTTACGTTGATATCATACTAAAAATAAATTAAATGAATGTAATATTAATTTATACTCGTGCATCATAAATAAGAAAACAAGAATGATGATAATAATAATAGTCACACCAATAAATAGGCTATAATAACAGTTTTTCTCTGCAGACTACAGATTGAGGGGGTTTCGGCTTCTGTCGTAGTCCCGGGTCAAATAAACATGGAACTTAAAACACCTATTTACAAATTACATTAATCACATACATAAATTTACTTACACTATCTCCTTCATTTATAATATAGTTAAGCGTCATTATATTCATTTTCGAGAGCCAAGAAAAAGTTTTTATTTTTATTCTGTTTTATTGATGCAAGTTATTTTGACAGTTTTTTTAGTTAGTATTTTTTCTCATTAGGCTCTATCTACACTAATATTATAAAGAGGTAGAATTTGTTTGTTTTTATGTAGGGGGTGATCTCTTTAAATGTTGAACCGATTGAAAAAATAGTTTACTAGTCAAAAACTACACTATCAATGAGTAACATAGGCTATAATTCATTTTCATAAAAACAATTTTTATTTAAATATTTGTAAATTTAGTCGAACAAAATTCTTAGGTTAGTCCTAGACTGATAAACCAACACACAATTCTTGAATGTATTTACATTCATTGCCATAGCAACAAATTGAATAAAATAACAGATAAAACAGTTGTTTGCTCTAATATTTCCATATTTGAAGCAATTGTTTGTATTTCTAACTTTTAGGTTATTTTTTTATTAAAGTGCAGACCTGAGTCTTGCTGGATCTCTTAACCTTTATTATAACTGCTGTTATGAAATACACGAAATAATTTGATTTTAACATTTTACATTATTCACCATCGGGGTTATTATTAATCCTACACCTTTATTATAAAGAAAACATAACATGAATATGTGTATAGAAGGTCCCAACTGGGTTGGCGTGTGGAGCACGCAGGGGTTTCCCTTAGTCTATTATATTTTGATTTCAGAGTTTACCCATGTTTATTAGTTTTAAGTTTTTGTTGCGTAGGTTTAGGCATTAGAGTTAGTTGTTAATTTACTATTTAGCAGTATTACTTTGGTGTGTTTAGTATAACCATTAACCATTAGTATAACCATTACTTTAGTAGTCAATGGTATAACTTAGTAGTTTGTATACTTGTTATTAGGTTTATGTATAGTTTTAAGGTTTTACCTTTGCAGGTACTGCATTCTACTAGATCTGATGACGACTATTAAGGAAAAAATAAGAGCTTTGATGTCGTGCTGGCAATATAGTTTAGAAATATATGTATATACTATTTATTTCATGCTTGTTGAGTAATTTAACATCCATTTCTGTTGATTTTCTTCTCTTACAATTATTCCTGTCAAAAGTACTAGTGCACATTTCTTTTTCACAATTTTGTACATTTCCTTTACTTGAAGATATGCAACATATAAAACAACCATTATTTTTATAGATGCTAGAGAATTTATAAAATATAATATTATTTGAATTATATAATCTAGTCTTTAATCTACTTAAACATATACAAAACTAGGTTTTGTACAAATATTTTACTTCACCCATTTGAATAACTAACTATATATCATGCGCCAATTGTTCAATGAGTTGGCATTTACCCATCGACCACAAAAGACCAATATATGGAGCATAGCTAGTCGGCCGGTGAAGCCGAGCTGTCCGCCTGACCCAGACAAGATGGCGGCGGATAGGCATGACTCATCCTATAGATGCGAGCGTCAACGCCAGTACAAAACATGTACAAAACCATGCATAAAACAAAGTTAAGGAATCACCTTTCAAAAGCAATTACATTTATGGGCCAGTGTTTATGTGTTATGTTTGTGAAATAGAATTGTACAAATTATTTAATGTTTGTAATCCATATTCAACAATCAAACTTGTTTGTATTCACTAATAATAGTAGCACTTCTGTAAGATTATCATTATATTTTGAACCTTAAAAATAGTATAAATATTTGTATATTAGTAGCCTATGTTTCACTTTCAAACTTCATTGTAATCACCAATAAAAAGAACTATATTATCAAATTTTGAACACAAAGAAAATTAAAATCTTTTCATGTTATTAGACTATGTGATTTGATTCTATCCAATATTATATTCTTTGCTCGATTAGTGTTCACATACTATAGATTTTCAACTTTTACTACTTTACATTGTAAAAATAAACTTTTAAAACATATTTTTTCATTGTCTTTATGTCCTATACTTTTTCAATATAAAATTTATATACGACAATTTCAGGTAATGTAAGAAAAGATTTTATTTTCAAAGTATTTTCGGATCTCTACCCACTTAATTTTAATATTATGACAATAGATACTAAGCAATTTGTATTAAAAAATGCCAGGTTTAATTAATGCTTTTCAGTACAATCAATATTTCTAGTCCACTAATTAAAAATGTATGACAATACCTAAAATAAAAAAAATTAATTGAGACGCCATAAAATATTAAACAGTATTTCAGGAACGAAACCTTTCCCGTTAAAGTACCAGACATTAACAAAAACTAAACTTTGTTTATTGATATAGTATTAGTAATATACTAGTTATCACAAAAATGTCATTACAGTAGTTGTTAATACAAATAAAACATGCAGTATCTACAACGAATTTGCCATACCAACACTTGCAGGTCGATGGGCGGAACGCTCTTTCCGCCGCGGCAAAACTTTTTAACTTTAACTGAGTTATCTACGAAACTAAAGGAGCAAATTAAAAAAAATTGGATTAGTAAAATTCAGTTCTAAGGCTACAATTTCCACCGTTTTTTAACGTACCTGACCAAAAAATAAAAAAAGTAGTAGCAATCGAACTTTTTTATGTCATGATTAAAAATTTATATAAAAAGTTAAAGTTATTTTTGTGTTAAAAAGGCTAAAGTAGTGTTATTTGATTTTTAATTCCTTTCATTAGCACCCACAACTTGTCAACTTTACACTTGCGAAGTTTGAAAATTTTAACTTTACTCTAAGTATGTTAAATCACAGGTTGAGTGAGCATTGGCATAATTCAAAGTTGAGAGCGCCGTTTATGTCTTTCTGACCCAGACAAGATGGCGGACCTGGCTTCACCCGCTATAGTGTTCAGGGCTATAGAATACAAGGGCTAGACCAGAACGCCAAGGAAAGCGTTCCCGTACTTCCACTGTGATGACGTCACGGTGGTAACTCCTGTTCCATTCCCACCGCTTCTCATAAGTATTCTCTGCTACAATAATTTTAATTTCTTATCAAAGCTGTACAATTTTTATGATGGCCTCTTTTTTATTTAGTTTTAGTATTGACACTACACAAAGCAATAAGTAGACTGTAAACAATTAGTCTAATTATGTAAGAAGAAGACAGGGTTACAATAAAACTAACTAATTCGTATGTAATAAACTGATGTAGTGTACTAATGTTAGCATAGGCCTACTTTTAATTTGATTCTCCGAAACATTTCTGAAAACTAAATACGAAATTGACCAAAATGTGCCACATTATTGAAAATAATTGTATTTATTACAATAAACCACCAAAACTTAAATGTCATACTGCAGTTTAATAAAACATGTGTAATACTTATAAAATAAAACACATAACATTTATAAATACTTGCACATAATGAGTAGCTTATTTGCAAATGTGCACATGACATAATAATTACTGCTGACTTTTTTTTATAAAACTGCTTTAAACAAATTTTCCTTCCCTATGCCATAGAGATTACATAACTTAATAGTTGAATTTAAACAATTGAACTATTTAAATTTAAATTGACACTGCAATTTAATTTAGTCTAGAAGTTTAACTTAAAATTAAGTTTTATTTTTTATTTTTGTCATCAATAACTTTATTACTCTGGGTTTAAATTTGATTATAATAATTTGTATATTATATATTTATTTAAAAGTAGGCTAATTATTCTGACAATTTTAAGTGAATTTTGCTAGTAAAGATTTTTTTTACATTTTAACTTAAAGCTGCAGAAGAAATTACTTGAGGACCTTGGTAACTTTTTAACATAAAGTAATCTCGCTTGCAACTCTTACATTAAATAAATAATATTTTTTAATGTTTATTTTAATTTGAAGCTGAGTACTTAAAATTTGTTGATTTTAAATTTTGAGTTATCAATAATTACCTGTACTCTAAGTTTAAATATTATTATTATTTTTATATATTTCTTTATTTATATCTCATCGTCCTGAAAATGTTTGTTTTAATGTATTTTGTTAGTAAAGGTGTTTCTTGGAATATTCAAGTAACGCTGCAGACAATATTACTTGATAATCTTGGTAACATTTCATAAAGTAATCTCGTCTGCAACGTAACATTAAATAAATAAATACCTTGCTAAACATATAATTTAGGTGATTGTATGCATTGTATAATTTTTTCAAGAAATTTGTGGAATGCCTCTCTGAGAAAATTAGCTTTAAATATGCGTCAAAAGGCGAAAATCTCGCGCGAAGTTATATACCTTCTTTAAACACTTGTACTGAACAAAATAATTACTAAATGTTAACCAAACTTGGTAAACATATAATATACGTAATTGTGTGCATTGTATAAATTTTTCAAGAAATTTGTGGAATGCCTCTCCGAGAAAATTAGCTTTAAATATGCGTCAATTGGCGAAAATCTCGCGATGTTATATACCTTCTTTAAACACTTGTACTGAACAAAATAATTACTTAATATTCACCAAACATGGTAAACATATAATTTAGATGATTGTGTGTATTGCATATTTTTTTAAAGAATTATCGTCTGCAACGTTATATCTAATAACACGTGAGAGCTAAGGCGAACCGTGCTTACGCGGCGTGTCATGGTACCAGAATGACGTCACATAGGAGGGGGGCGAGAGGAAGGCTGGGACAGTCGGCGAGCGTCAACATCAAAGAACTGGACCAGCCCTTGTATTCTATAGCCCTGTATAGTGTTATCTTTGTAGGCATGCTCCATCTATTGGTCTTATGTGGTCGATGCATGTACCACATTCTTATTTTCATCCATTCGTTCTTTTTTTGTTTGTTTTGATGATTCGCTTATACTAATGTGTATCATGGAATAATGAAATAAGTAATTGTTTTACTCACAAATAATAATAGTAAGTAACTTGACTCTACCTCTTATCACTTAAGCATTTATTTTAATAAAGATATTGGCTCAAGAATTATTTGTTTAAATAAGTCATTGAGGTCATATAAGCCAGTTGTGTGCACTACAGTAAGTATGTAATTCGTTAAGAATGCATTTGATTATTTGTTACTTTTGTTTCTGCATTATTATTGTATTTTATAAATTAATATATTTTCGATATAGCCTTCTAATACTACTACTTAATGTAATACTTTTATGTAGCCTACTAATATAGTACACCATTTACGGACATTAATAGTTACACACTATAAGAGAGACTCATGCTTGCTTCTCTATTTAATCCTATTTTAACTCCACACAAACAATACAAACTTACACATATGATTTAGTCTGTTAATGGGTAAAGGAGCTATATTTGACAAAAGTACCCAAATCTTATTTATGTCATTAGATATTTCTGTCTAAGATGAGTTAACTATTGGAATGCCTATGGATTGTGAATTGTGTTTTATAATTTGTTATAATATCAATTTGATCAGTTACCGATGTTAAATCAAGTTTCCTTGATCATTATTTAAACTTTTTTAGACCAAACTATAGTTTAAAATACTCTAGTAATATAAGTCTAAATAATTCATGTTATTCCCCCAGGCTAAGTATAATCTAAAATTGGGTTCAGTTGTTGAACATGCGTACGTTTATAATAAGTTGCATGTATTTTGTACTCAACGGGTTGCTATAGATAGCCTATAGTAGATATCAACCCTGTAGAAGTAAAAATGGCTTCAAAACTGTCTTTGCTAATTCTATTTAAACATTTTGTTAACTAATTTTCAATATCATCAAATTTTGAACAATTATGTAAAATACTAAATATGTTTACATACAAACATTGTTACAGTTTATTATTCTTTTCGAATCGCAGCCTCATATGTAACGAATGTTAACTGTACTAGACGATTTTAATCAGATTTCATCACCAGAAGCTAACCAATAGGCTAGGTTCCGTTACTGTTTAGCATTTCGCAATTAGAATTTTGATAGATGCACGGTCGTGAAAAGCCACACAAAATTGAGCACGATGGCCCAATCGTGCTCAAATTAAGTTCGCAATATACACTTATGGAAAGGTAAATGGGCCGCTTTCGTGAGCTTTGAAATTGTTCCAACGCAATTCGTTTATTGTTTAATGAAACATTATAAATTCGATTTTGTAATATTCTTGTATACTGTATACTGAAAAAAGCTACTGTCTTAGAATTAATCGTAATTAAACTGTAGTTTCGAGCAGGTTTAGTCGTCATCATAATACAATATATTCATAATTAAATATTATATACAAATTATTTTGACTTTTTTTTGTAATCAACGTAGGCAGCTTGTCTTTTTCCTGAAAAATAATTGTTTTCTTACTAAATTAGGGCTATGCCCACGGAATCAAATTTATCTATTAAGTATCAAACTATTACTAATATCATGGCGATCTTAATTATACGTAAAGTATTTATTTTTTAAACTGAAAAATCGAAAAGCGTGCCTGTTTACCCATAACTTATACATTTGTACATACATGTGTCTCTATGTTATTTAGATTTTTATGTTCATTTTGTCTTTTTTCACTCTAGTACATAAGAAAGCAATGTCCATGGTGAAGATAAATGTTAAGTTAAAAGTTTAAAACTGCTGGGATAATAGTCGCGGCAGTCACACACAGACGACTGCAAAGCGTTACCCTTAGGGTTGCTTTTAGTACGGATCTTTATAAATGCAGCATATAATATATTTGCATAACTATGTTGATTAAATTGGAAGTAATGAAGGAGTAAAACGTTTTTCTTATTTTGAGATAAATTGAGTTATTTTGGAATCGAGATTACATTTTTATGGTTTTTATCACCATTGATTGATTTTAAGGGATACAATTAATAACATAATATGTATGAAATAAATACGTTTTCATTTCAATATCTCGCGTTCGCACTTTAGATTAGCTCTAAGTAAGCAAACCTTACTTTGTTTTAAAAAATACTATAAATCAATATTGAGCTTTACTTGTTTGATGTTATAATTGATAGAACGAATCTCGAGCACAAATAATACGTGTATTTACTCAAACTTGTTTCAATGGCTATGCAGCCATCTTCAGGGGTGCAAGAGCTACAATAATGAAACTATAATTGTAGTAATCATATTACATGCACTTTTTTGGAATAAAAGCTAGTTTGCATACATTAAACACTATTAATGCTATTGAGATGCTGAGATGTTTTAAAATGTATGTTTTAAGCATAATGATTAGTGTGCCATCTTCAATATTTTCTAAATAATGTCAATGCCAAGAGGCTCATATAGACTAATTTCGGGAAATATTACAGGATCTAAATTTAAATGCAATAGACTACTTGTCTCTGAATCTTGGCTCAAACCAAAAGTTATTTCAACTGTTGTTTCATTATATAGTTGTACTCTTTCCGAAACGATTGTATTAGTAGGAATTGTGGAGGAGGGGCAAGATTTATCAAGTCAACAATCATGGCTGAACAATCATGCTTTATTGTTCTGTTCAGCAAAATTTTGCCAGGCCAGAATTCATGTTTGTTGAACTTAGATCTGCTGGAGCTAAAATTCTATTGAGATTGCGCAATAGATTATCCAAAATTGTTTTTTTTACTGAATTCGAAACCATTTCGTTAGATCTCATGCCCTCAAACGCACATGTTGCGGGCGACTTTAATACTGATTTACTGGGCCTAAGACATTTTACTCTATATTTTTGACAATATGTTCTATACTTGAAATATGCATATATTACCGTTAAAAGCAACACACTTTACAAACACCTCTGATACACTTTTGAATATCGTGGCAATAAGTGACTTATCACATACTGTACATCATGAGCAGGATCCTGTCCCAGGACTCTCCTCACATGATCTTGTATACAGTATATATAAGAGATGCCATGTCACCACCTAAATTAATTTCTTATAGACATTTTGAAACATTAACTATGACAATATTTGGCCGATGTTAGGATACAAAAAATATATTCAATAATGTTAATGAAATGGTTAAACAATTTAATAATATGCTCTTGGATATTTATGATAAACATGCCCCAATTATAACTAAACTTATAACTAAGCGTCCAGCTCCATGGATTTCGAATGCTATTCGACTTTTAGTCAGCTTTATCGTAAAGCAACAAAAACTAAAAATGTTAACGAAATTTAGAAATATCGTAATCTTAGAAATAAAGTTAAACTGCAACTAAAACATGCTAAAATAAGAATTCTCATAATTGTTTTACTAATACACATCTTCTGTTGCTTTATGGCGTGGTGTTAAAGGTTTAGGTATTGGACAAGTACAGTCATCATTCCCTAAACGTGCCAGGAACTATTTTTCTACTTTAAATATGATTACTAATTTGTTTAATTTATCTTTGAGAACTGGTATTTATCCGCTTATCTGGAAGTCCGCTCTGGTACGTCTGATTGATAAAATATCTCAACCTTTATGTCCCTCCTATTTTAGACCTATAAGTGTAATGCCAGAGCTTTAGCTAAACGTCTGGAACGTAAAGTGCAACACAAACTGACTATCTATCTAGGAATCAAATAACATTCTCAGTCCACTAAAATCTGAATTTCGCACTGGCAACAGCACTACCACAGCTCTGCTTCCTGTAACGGATGATGTTAGGTCAGAATAGTAACGGAGAGAATAGTTATTATCCTTACTTTATTAGGTTTTCTAAAACTTTTTATTGCCTTTAGTTAAATTAAGAACAATGGGATTGGCACCTATGTGCATTGCATGGGTACAATCTTATATTTCTAGAAGAAATCAATGTATTGGATATGATATGTCAAGCTGGAAGATGCCTGTAATGGAGTTCCACAGGGCTCAGCCTTCACTATTTAGTTTCTATATTAATGATATTCATTCTGTCCAAAAATACTATAAATTTCATCTATGCGCTTATGATTTTGAAATCAATCTTCACTTTAAAATTGGCAATGTTGACAGAGCAGTGGATAATATGAATTATGTTCTTTAAAATATTACCATGTGAAATAAAACAATAGACTTGTAATCAACAGAGCTAAGACAAAACCGGTAAACCGCGACATGATTCCTAGGATTCAGTTTGGTAATTACTTTTTGGACTACTATCATAAAGCGAAAGACTTGGGACT
>JAGFPH010012725.1:18499-28974 GCA_018207615.1 Philaenus spumarius | reverse complement strand
CAGTAGTGAATAGTATTGTTTGTAATGTACAGGTGATAGAGTAAGTTTGATGTTTCATGCTGTTTACATGCAATTAAGATTTTTCAGATAATAATGTCAATCTTTCAAATCAAAGTCATGTGTTTCAATAGCTCAGTTTCATTTATTTCTGTATATTATAGTGGAGATGCGTAGGGCGTAAAGAGGTGAAGGACCTGTTTAAGGAGGTTGGCCATAAGTAGGAAGAAACAATTTGATGAGTTAAAAAATACTTCATTTTGTACAAAAGACCGTAATTTAACACAGGAAGAATTAAATTGATACACATTCTTCTGATAAATAAATGTGGATATAATATTAAAAGGGATTAAGATTTTTTTTAACGTCTTTACTTACTGCTAGTTAGATTAACGAAGATGTGCGCGAGAGAGTAGCTCATAGAAAACCCAACTGAACTGTAGCTAGACAATGTGGGTTAGTCAACTGCAACAATTTACACCCCAAGGGAACTAAAATGAAAAAGTATAATTTGCTCTACCTAAACGATTCCTTACCTACATAAACTTTCAAACAAATTAAAATTCTTGGAAATAAAAGCGAATGTATATTAGCTGAATCTTGGTTTATGCAATTTGTTTTTATTTTGAACTAGATACTCCTTCTTCAAATTAGCCTCCATTAATCACAATTTATGTTCACTTTTATCTAGTGATAACTAATGTAATGATTTCTTACAATATGTAACTTATCTGATAAAATGAAAAATTACGAACCATAAAATAATAAGTACACAAATTTGAACATAAAAACAAAATAAAATATCAGTTGGGATTCGACTGAGTATAATTTGGGCGACCAGCAAGCTCTAAGAGGTATCTGTCAGGATGATCTACCCATTCACTGGCACTTAGTTTGACTTTTCTTTCCTTTTCTATTTGCTTTACTTGCCACTTCCTGATGTCTAACTGAATCTCCCTAAAAATAAGAAGTCAATTATTGTTTCTTGATGCACAACAGTTTAAAATAAATTTACAAGAGTGGGTTTATATGTAAAAACTAAACTACTAAAATACAAATACAATACTAATACAAATACAGGGTGTTCCAAAAGGAATTATGGGATTTTGACCAGCACTACTGAAAGACTGTTCAAAATATCTAAACGATTTAAACATCAATCTGAAGTTAGAATAAGCAAGTTTTGTTTACCGTGTAGCATGGAGTCAAACGTTGACCTTGAAATGCGCAGTACAATTGCGCAGTGTTTTTTCCAAATTTTCTTTAACGAGTGCTGTTCTCAGACGAAGGAACATTCCACACAAATGGTGTTGTTAATGGTCAAAATTAATTGTCGGATATGGGGTTCAGAACAACCAAGCGTTATTTATGAACATATCCGTGATTCGCCAAAAGTGAACGTGTGGTGTGGTTTACTTTATGACCGAATGATAGGCCTCTTCTTTTTCGCCAAAAAACAATTAATGGCTTAATTTATCTTGATAGGCTTGAACAATTTGTGTTTCCTCAAATCGAAGACATTGAACAACAAGCTGGTATAAGTGTCATTTTCATATAAGATGGCGCCCCGCCTCATCTTCGTCAGGAAGTACTCGATACACTAAACAACAGATTTCCAAATGATTGGATAGGCAGGGATGAACCTATTCCCTGGCCTCCCGGGAGCCCTGATTTGACCCCTTTGCACTTTTTTTCTGGGGTTACATAAAGAAAATTGTGTAAGCAGAAAAATTCATTATTTGAGAAATTTTGACAGCGATCACGACTGCAACACCACAAATGCTACAAAACACTTGGCAAGAAATCGATTACCGCTTTGATGTCTGCAGAACAACAAATGGAGCTTACATCAAAACTTATTAAGGTATGAAAAAAAACTTAGTTTTTTACTCTTCAAATTGACATTTAAATCATTTAAGTATGTTTCAAACTTTTCCAGTAGCGCTCATTCGAAATCCCGTCATTCTTTTTGGAACATCCTGTATTTTACTAAATTAGTTTATTTTAAGATTCTACAAACACTTTTCTACATAGAGCCAATGGTTGTTTAACATTTCCACTACCAAGCGGTGCATATATTATGAGCCAATCGGTTTATTACCACAAACTAGGGTAAAAACAAGGACTCTAACAACAAATCCAGAACAATTGGTGTACTTTGGCGATAAATTAAAAAAATTTTAATTTGAGTTACTACAGCATATGAAAACCTTAAATTATAAAGTATTCTTTTTTTACAGTTGAGAATATTGGAAGGTCGGTCTATAATATTTGTGTCATAGACCAAGTGTCTAATCTATGGGCCAACATGTAAATTTGCTTAACAGTGATAAGGTAAATAAAATAGCTAAGTTGTCACAAACAGAAGTTATTATTATACAAATTATTCACTGTCAACATAAACGTCACTATAATCACTTAAAACATAATCTTTAATGTTCTGCAGCACAAATAAACACAATGAAGAATGATTTGCATCTTCAAACCAGAAACAGCTGCAATGAAAATGTAAGTAGCATGAGTACCAACTTTGCAACACTATAGCCCGTCTCAGGTTAAGTATAGGCAAGGAGGGTGGGTAATTAGGGTCGGTCTCAACCGTCATAAAACTGACCCTTATTAATGCCGCCTGAGTGAACCTGTAGCATACTATAGTGTACAATTTCAATTCTGTATGTCTTAAGTGAAAATGAAAAAACGATATCATATTTCGTTTCATGATATTTTCCAGATAATTTTGATACCAAATTTGATTAAATTTGGCCAACTTTGAGCTGTACTAGCATTATAAACTTTCTTAGTTGAATCAACATTACTAATACGGTTTACAACAATAAAGCCACAAAAATGTACTAAAGAAGTTCATATTTAAAAATGTAATAAATAATCATTATTTGAGAAAAAATTCTAAACTGTATAGTTATTTATCATAATACAAACAATTGTGTGTTTGTCCCATGTTAATCGGACAACTTAAAGTGTTGTAACTGTTTTTTTTTCAATACAAGAAATTACAAAATTAAATTTTTATTATTAATGATAAAGCGGTATTAATTATATTGCATTAATTAACGCAACATAATAATAATAAATAGTAATAACATATTATAATTACCATATGTGATAGATAAAACTTTCTCTCTGTTAAAAATAAATCATTAGACATCCTGTGTCAATTATGTTTCCTGAATTAGAGGTGTTTACTAACTCGTGAGTGATGATAAGAATATTGATAAGAATAAACCTAATGAATTATTAATAAACTTGATAATTGTTATTATATGTTAATTAATGCAACATCAATACCAGCCTAATCATCAGCCTTATCATTTATAAATAAAAATTTAATTTTGTAATTTGTTGTATTGACAAAAAAAAACAATTACAACACTTTAAGGCTCGGCTCCCTACATTCAAAACGGCGAAGTTGGCTACCAATTTCAATGTTAAATAACCAAAATATACCTTCACTATTAAGCATATTTTTGTATTGTTTTTGTCAAAAAACGAAAGCTGTATTCTTTTCTTAAAGTAAAATAGATTGTGGGTGTTGATTGCTAAGATTTTGTGCAATATCTCTTTATGCAACTGAGTAAAAAATGAATAAAGTTTACTGTTTTTTACTATTTATATCATACGTTTATGAAAACAATAAAACATTTTTTGAAAATTTATTTCTTTAGCAATCAACATCCGCATATGACAGTAATTCAAAATGAAACCAAATTTTTAAATTTATTCCACGAATTAACAGAAAAAAATTACTTATTATGTAGCATTGCTCTTATGGGAATCAGATTCAATATGGCGGACAGGGTGGCGCCCCCTTAAATCGGCCGATTAACATGGTACAAACACACAATTGTTTGTATTATGGTAAATAACGATACAGTATCGAGTTTTTTTTTTCTCAAAAAATGATTATTTATTATATATTTAAATATGAACTTCTCTAGTCCATTTTAGTGGCTTTATTGTTGTAAACCATATTAGTAATGTTAATTCAACTAAGAAAGTTTATAATGCTAGTACAGCTCAAAGTTGGCCAAATTTAATCAAATTTGGTATCAAAATTATCAGGAAAGTATCATAAAACGAAATATGATATCGTTTTTTTCATTTTCACTTAAGACATACAGAATTGAAATTTTATACTAGAGTGTCCTAAAGGTTCACCTAGGCGGCATTAATAAGAGTCAGTTTTATGACGGTTGAGACCGACCCTAATTACCCACCCTCCTTGCCTCAACTTAACCTGAGACGGGCTATAGTATGACCACACCTGTACCACACTTCCCTACCGAACTATCTCAAAAGATGAAGCCAATAAATAGCCCAGTATTTACATAATATACTTGATTAACAAGAATAGATATGAACAGTCTGCCTATTAATTCTATTCAAACTAAGCCTAAAGTTGAGGATCACTTTTACTGTTTTGGTTGTGAATGTGTTCAACAAACGTTCCTCATTGCAGTTGATATTCTTGTCCCTAAGTAACTGGTTTAGATGCAGGAAGAAGTGCAAAGTCTGGGATTTACGGCGGATGATTGAGATTCCCTTCCTTATGAAAGATTTATAAATTTGTACATCAAACCATCTGCGAGTGTGACTAGTGATGTGGGCCGCGCATATGCCCAGTGCCCAGTGGGCTGGTCGTTTAAAAATGGGCATATGCCCAAAGCGTTTTTAAGCGCCCAAAAATTGGGCGTTTATAAAAAATTTAGTTTAAGGCAGTTTTAACTATTATATTTCATGTTTTAATTATTATAGTTCATGTTTTTAATCTTTAACTGCCTTCAGTGCTTAGTTGTGTTCTTAAAATTAAGATTTTAAGGGAGGGGCTCATTATCAAGAGATAAGTTGACAAACAACTTAAACCATTAAAATAAACCCCTAAAACTTGTAATATTTTCAATGTGGTGTTTTGAATAAACATTTTATTTCAAAATTGTTAAATAATATCTAATTTACTAACTGCTACTTAAGCAGGTTTCTACTCTGGAAGTCATAAATGTGTGCATAAGGTAAATTTATAATGAATCGATGAATAATTGAATTTATAGTTAAGTATTAAGGTTTTGTTAGTAAAAAAGTGCTTTATAACAGCTTTGTATTTCAATAACATGAAAAGGCACTTATAAAATAATTATTTTCATTTTGCTTTTATATGGTCCAACACTGGTTTAAAAAATATATATATAATTATGTTTGTTGTACAATCAATCATGTTTTTACTTAGGCCTACCAATTTTTACCACAAAACAACCAAAACAACTAACTTTTTACTTGAGGT
Source organism: Philaenus spumarius (assembly GCA_018207615.1). Taxonomy (NCBI): domain Eukaryota; kingdom Metazoa; phylum Arthropoda; class Insecta; order Hemiptera; family Aphrophoridae; genus Philaenus; species Philaenus spumarius. The sequence continues at coordinate 23,681 of JAGFPH010012725.1, read as the reverse complement.
AGGTAGGATAGTCAAGAATTAAGGTTGTAGTTACATATGAAAAAGATGGATGATTGTGGAGGCATTGGCACTTCTGGGAGGAAAGCCATAAGTAATTAGTTTAAGGAATTGAGTACGAAGACCTCAAGTATTGATTATGCCCATAATGATTTAAGACTGATTCCTCTTGTGTAATATACATATGTATAATTCTATATTTACATTAGCTAGATATTGTTAATAAAAACAAACCTATAAAGCTTATTTTCAGTCTAAATTATTTCCCCTTGTTGACAAGCGAGAGTCAACACTTCCTACCAATAAAATAACATACTATACAAGTAATTATTTATTTTAATATAGGCTTTTATGTAAATATGTATAATAAGAGGTTTAAAAAGTTATTTAGAAGTATTTAGAAGAGTGGTCTTCAAATTAATTTCCATTAATTAGGTTTATTAGCCTTTAACTGGATAAACGCCCGGGCGCTTATGGATTTTGGGCGTTTATTTGGGCATATGCCCTGGGCATTTGCCCCGACTTTTAAACGCCCAGGCGTTTTACATCACTAAGTGTGACTCATTATAAACTCGTGCTACAGAGTGTACTGACTTATGGTGTAACTACGACTGCTGTTAGTTTATGTGCAAGTCATGCCGTGAACAGACGATTTTAAAATATATTTACAAACGGACCTTACTTAAGAAAACCATTTAACACAAGTGGGAGTAGTTTAGCTCATAAACTCATAAATTGTGGAGCTTCACAAAACATTAAAGTTAATGATTAATAAATAGTTTACTATAGGCTTCAAATGTTCACATTTGAACTATAGAATCATGTTTATTAAAGAACTCGTCAAAAGCTTAAAAAATATTCAAAATAAAAATATACAGTAGAGTCCCGCTATTCCGAACTAATTAGGACCGAACACTGTTCAGTTTAGCGGGAATCCGGAATAGGCGGGTTTCATGAATAATATCCACATATTGACTTGTTAAGGCGTAAATTAAGTGCGGGGACATCTGCTAGAGTCACTTCTATACAGCGTTGATCGGCTCAGAGGAAGTGAACGCTCAAACTGAACTCATATCACAAGTAGATGCGGCAAATGCTCTTGACCTCACCTAAGTGTAGGTTTACACCATCCGTTTTTTTTTCTTCCATTGCGTTACCATTCTGTTTTCTTCTAAAAAAGGAAGGGAAGGGATAGGTTGTTCAAACTGTCCGTTTTGTCATCCCGCAGTATGTCCGTCAGTACCGCATCGTCTTGAAAAAAGATCGAGAAAAAATAAAATTTGTTCGAGATAGTGAAAACGGAGGAGAAAAACGGATGAACGCAGCTGGCTGGTGGCAACTACTAGTACCTAGCTATTGTATCTATCCCTTCCTTCTTTCTGAAGGACCCGGTATCCTTTTCACCGGATGCTTGTTGCCATAGCTTCCTTCCCGCAAAACGGATGGAAAACATGAAGGAAACCAAACCAGCTTTCATTCCAATTTGGTATCAGGCGTTTTCATCAAGCTTAGGCTCTATGTATGTCTCTATTTGACTTATTTGTACAACAATAAATGTACTTTTTTCACGAACGTCTTTTTAATTTCTCCTGGTTTTATGTAAGAAAAATCGGTATTTTTTTCTGAACTTAGTTCGGAATAGACGGATTTTCGGAATAGCTGGACTCTACTGTACCGAGAACAAATCAGCTGTGAGAAATTTTGTTTTTGAATCCTATTATTCTATAGAGGAATGTTGCCTACGACAAAGTAAAAATATTTAGCTGCCATGATGGCCCGGTCAATTTGGTAGTAAGGAGATTGTTAACAAGAAATGACAATCCTTAGAGGCTCACCTAGTGAGTATGGGAACTGGAATTCCAAAGTACCTGTGCTGGACGTAACCCTCTTTATCTTGTCTTGGAATAGTTCTCTCAACAGGCAATGATAACCACTCAGGTTTTTTGCCCCAAGAAAAAAAAATAAAAATAGTTCTTTTCACTTTTCTATATGGTCACCTTTAAACAAATTTTTTGAACCAAGATACAATGAGAGTACTCAATTGCTAAATGTTTTCATACTTCACAACTATTTTTTAAAATTAAAATTAAATTGATTAAATCTAATAATATACCCCAAGTGCATAAGTCTGAAAGGATAAATTTCACCACTGGTTCCGATTGAGTAAAACCTACTGGCCACAAGGATTTTGCGTGCAGCCAATCACATGTTACTTTTGACGATAGAGTAACATACTTGTCTCAGGAAAGTGAGAAAAATGTAGGATAAGGAGACGTCAAAGCTCTGAATCCTTTCTATAGATGCAGGAAGGATTCCTACCTGATAAGAGATTAAGGATGATAAGACTTTGCTATCACAATCATTGCCATATGAAGAAGATAATATAGTTGATATCATCAACATCAGACCAGGTAACCGACTCGTAGATCAGACTCAGTGAACACCGGTTAGCCGACCTTAGAAGGGATTTACGGAGCTTGAGAGTTGTATGGGATCATTGATGAAAAATTTCCCGTCACCGATAGGTTGAAGAACATCACCATTGAAATTTAGATCAGGTCGTCCAAGATAGAGGAATTATTTGAGTAAATCTGGGGTATTAGGAATTCTGAGCAAAGTCGATAAAAATATGATTGAAAAAGAAAAATGATTTTAAAAGGAAATGAACTTAATGAAAAAAATGTTGCATCAAATATTGGAGCAGAGTGCAGGAAAGAAAGCTAAAGAGAAACTAACAACCAAAGCTTTGTATCAGGGAGAAGGACCGATAATTTGGTCATTACCTGCATAGATTTAAGATTAAGTCATGTGATATCTTTGCTGCAGAAATGAATGATATAGAACATACACTATTTAAATTTGAAAAGTTCAAGTCTTAAAGAGAAATATTAAACAACAGTTTGGTCGACAAAGAAAACTTCATAAAAACATGCTGAACACACTACTTACAATGTTTGAAACCTTAGAATTGATGCACCTAGTGATACCTTTGCATAACCTTTGGAAAATATCACTAAGATAAGACAAACGGAGAAAGTTTAACGCATGGGTTTTTACTACAGTTAAGACTCCGTAGTAATAGAGAAATGCTTACAAACATCTAGGCTTCTAATGACAAACTTTAAGACAAGGCCTGTTAAGTCAGATGTCCCAATTTTTTATCTCCATAAATAATTTTAAACAAATTAAATGGCAACAATTAATTCCAACACTATTTTTCTAAATTTATCGTACAAATTTTGTTTAATCTAATAAATCCCACAAGCAATTCATCATTACCTGGACTGAGGAGTGCCGCATCCCCATACTTCGATGCTTAACAACTGGTATGGCACACCTTGGAATTTTATTTCACTAAAACCTTCGTTTAATTCAATTTTCGGTTTCCGTGGATCTAAACCTGCACGAACGCCTTTTGGATATCCTCTTATTGACAAATTAAGGTATATTAGTTTTGCCCCACCTGAAATATAAAAAATGTAACAGCGACAAGAACAAATTATTTCAAGAACTTATAAGCTACCTACTATATTTAGGAAGCCTCAAGGCCCGAAATCCCTTACGTGGATTTTAAAGCTTTCAACTTTCAGAACTATTGTACATCTTACAACAGAAATATTGAATAGTTTTTTTTTTATCGCTCAGAGAAAGAACGTTTGGACTTACGTTCCACAACATTGTATAAAGGATGCATCTGAATAATAATACTGTCTTCGCCACCCCAATACTGATGAGTTTCTCTCCACTCCTGAGTGACGCCGATACAAAATTTCATTCCTTGGTCACCTTTCAAAAACATTACCGTAGGCCCTCGGTAACTCAATACATGATGTAAAAATCTGAAATAATAAATACAAACTATCAATTTGTTATTACATACACTTGCAAATAATACAGTGTTACTTGTTATTTATTATTTGTTTTAACTACTTTATATGGCAAAACATTTATATAAGAGTTGTATTACCTTCGCTTAAATAAAAGAGAGCATTTATTTGCTCCTAAATTATAAGGCCGATGTCTTTAAACTCAAAAAAATATAGGTCACTAAAAAAGCTCTGAAAAAAGAGTTTATATCATACTACTGTATAAATATTTAACACCTTCAGTTTGATTCAGTTGTGGATCTTAAGAGGTGTGATCTTACTGGATTTTTATGAACTGATACATGATTCTGATACAGGTACAACCTATATTTTATCATTAATTATTAACATACAATATAGATACATAATAAAATAATTTCAACATATTACTGTCTGAAATTATTGTTATAAGTTAATATTATTTAAACATAGACAGAAATAAGAACAACATGTTTAAAGTTTGATTACATATTATTTATCACAATAAATACATCTAAATGGTTAAAAAATAGTTATATGTATAATATACATTATAAAACCCGGTAAAAATGTAGTTTACCTTGTCAAACGATTTCTAAGGGAATTTGATATAACATGAAAGAACACATCTAACTGATTGTAGAAACAAGAAAAATTTTCCCGGGAAATAATATTTGTAGGAGTTATGAAAGAAATAAAACTTGAAATTGTATAGGTTAAGTTTCGACTTTTCCGCGATATTTGACGTAATTATAACAAAATAAATCACTTCACATACACCAAACATGTAAGAATTAAATAAACTAAACAATATGAACCCCAAAAGTATCCACGAAGCAAGAAATTGTGAAAATAATGTAACAAACATAATTACGTAAACAAATGCATCAAACAATAGAAATAGAATACCGTTTAACAGCGTATTTAAAATGGAAATTAATCAACGTTGCCAAATCGAACAATAGGTTATTGTACTAATTAAGGTGTGTATAAATCAAGGTAACTAGATAGTAAAGGTTGCCTCATTTGAGAAATAATATTTCGTCGTATTATCACTTTATATAATTAGAATAAAAAAAAAAACTAGAGGACTTACCTAAACTGTTTAGTCACAGTATTTTGCCGATAACAGTATGATTATAATATTTGTATAATTATAATATTTCGTCGTATTATCACTTTATATAATTAGAATAAAAAAAAAACTAGAGGACTTACCTAAACTGTTTAGTCACAGAATTTTGCCGATAACAGTATGATTATAATATTTATATAATTATAATATTTCGTCGTATTATCACTTTATATAATTAGAATTAAAAAAAAACTAGAGGACTTAC
>JAGFPH010012723.1:0-28977 GCA_018207615.1 Philaenus spumarius | reverse complement strand
ATATTTTGTATCACGGCTATGAAATAAAATGAAATGAAATGAAATGATACGAAACATGAGGGAGCACTAGAGCGGACAGCAAGTTATAACAGCAAGTAAACAACAATGGCACGACGTGCAAATCTTTCCTTTACATACCTTTTCCGGTACTTGTCGGTTATAGGCACATTTTTTTAAAAAGTTAGTTTTTCCCTACAATAAAATACTAAGATATTAGAATAAATTTCAGACATTTATTTACATTTTATACAAATTTCAGTGTTACAGTATTGAGCACTGACTCCCAAAAGACGGCAATGTCGGCGAGAAGTGTTGTGAAGGCGTCGCCGCCAGCAGTAGCTGCATCCGAACGTCACATGTACTCTGCTAAATACGAGTCCAAGTGATGACGAGCTGTTCCCCGTTATTTTTTATTCCGCTATTTAGCAGACCCCACATTCGCTCGATTTTTTGGGTCTTTGCCCCAGTATTCAATATTGAGGAAAACAAATTTTTACGGACTGGCTGAAACGGTATGTGTGATAGGGACAAACTTCCTGCTCTATTCCTTCTCAGTTGTAGCTAAGTATTTGCTGGAAAGTTGAATATAAAAATGAATGACGAAAAACTAATTGAATCAGTGAGGCAAAATAAGACAAAGTAATCAATTTATTTCTAGACAAGTAGTAAAGTCGAAAAAAGAAAGTAGAAAAGGCAAGAACAGTCTTAATGAAATACCTTATTGAAAAGCAAAACAAAGGAAGCAATCGTCCTGTAGTTCACGCAGCAGGTATTTTTGTGTAAACTATTGCTGCAAGGCTAAACATTTCACAACTAGAATCTTTAATTTAGTGCAACAAATGGAATCAGAACATATTTTACCAACACCACAATCACACACACCTTATCAACAGACTCAAAAGCAACAAATTCAACGGATCGAAGTTCCTGAGTTGCTGTCCAGACGTCCATCGCCTTACACCTTCTCTTGCTAATTCAAATTTGACAGACAGTTGGTTCTTATCAACATTCTCTTATAATGATTTAAATCGATAAAGCGATGATTGATGTAATGAAACATGGAATAATAATAATGTAATAATTTATTAAATACTTTATTTTCTAATGGTATTTAGAACAATAACAGAATTTTTGTTTTGTTGTTATCGACTCCGTAATTTTTTTACGTTTGTAACTACAGGTTTATTGCTACAAAGTAATTACTGAAAACAATGACATGCGGAAATACTGAACAAAATTGGAATTGTTATCTAAGTAATGTCATATATATATTATGAATAATATTAGTAATATCATGTTTCTTTTCTTCAACATTTTGTGTACCCCAATTCTTAATTTTTTCGTTGCAAAGTAGTTTGTTCATCTAATGCAATAATTGCAGCAATTATTTTTCATTGAACCACATTTTATTCCACTCTTCTAAACAAAACTGAAAAGTATGTGAAAAAAATGTAACGTACATGGAATGGATATGAAAAGTAAACCGTACGGTAAATCGACCTTAAAGAAACCTAAAAATTAGGTTCTTAGTTCATCAAATTATTTTTTAAAATTTCCACACAAACAGACACCCAGAAAGACATTTTTTTATATAGAGAGAGAAGTTATAAAATACTTACTTTATACGAATTATAAAATCTCTTTTCAATGTTGATTGCCGCTTTCCAGATGTGTATTCCTTCTTTGACGTGAAACGCAGGAAGCGAAAGCGCTTCTTCATAAATCTTTCTCACCCAATCTTCATCTTTCATCTCATCATTGAGAGAAAGAGCAGCGTAGTCGATATAAGAAACCCAAATTTGAACACCTGCATCATCATTAAACAATCATTAACAAATCATTAAAGAACAATCATATTTATATATTAATTAATAAACTATTAATAGAAGTTAAATAAACATCTGCATATATGTCGACTTATCTACTGAGACTAATGTAAACAAATTTTCAACAGAAAGTTTCTACTGTACAACTAACTGTCCATACAGTGATTAATTCTTTCATACTTCACCAAATTATAACCTTCAAGTATTATTTGGGGACTCGTTTCAGTCTCTGCTAGAGACAATTATCGTTTGACGAACACGACATAAACATCCTCCACTCGTAAATAAATATTAACCCTTCCCCGTGCTGTAGACGATTATATCCGCAAATGCCCATTTAAAATCATAGGAATAAATTTAGTTTACAACACTTCTACTAGATGGCAGATAAAGTCACTATTAATGTTTTCTCAAGATTTCAAGCTTCTAACTTCAAACGGCTGACTGTAATGATCGATAAAATATGTTTTTTGGTGCCTGACCACTGTAACTGACAGGCTTCAGGTAGGCCTAACACAATATGTCACAAACAATAACAAAGAATACCATACTTTGCTTTTGCTTTATTAGGATTAGGTAAAAGTCTACACATAATAGACAATGACATTGTTTTTAATTTTCATATTAGTATTTATGTCACACAGAAATCTTAAGTTTTACCTTTGTTTGATTAGAGTACTCAAATTTCAAGTCCAGCAATTTTTTTAGTGTTAGGGTATATTAAAAAAATCTTTAAAAACTTAATTTTGTATGCTATTCTTGTTTACCTTTTACAAATTCTATTTAATAAAAAAGAATACTTTATGAAAAGAAATTTCTTTATATTTTACATAAAATAAACATTAGCTCAAATTCTACTATACTAAGATCATTTAGAGTTATATTTCATTCATCCTAAAGAGATAATATATTAATTGAATTTTGCAGACTATTCATTTAGGTACTTTGTGGGCGAAAAGTCCCTACCCACTGCTGGAGTTAATAAATAAAACAAAAGTTAAGTAGTATAAAATAACATTAATATTTCAACTTTTTTCCATTTTACAATGCTTACATTATTAGGGATCCAAAACATCTGTGTGCATCCCACCATTGTCAACGCACAGTTTGATTCGGCGCCATGTCCGTTGATTCATCCTTTTCAACAAATCTGGTGTGACTGTTGTAAAGGCAGCACGAACTGCTTCCTTCAGCTGATCATTTGTGGTGTATCGTTGTTTCCGCACCTCTTCTTTAATAATACCCCAGAGTGCATTTTCCGGTGTGGTAAGGTCCGGACTTCTTGGGGGCCAGGGCAATGGGGAAGGGACGTTATCTGACCCTCGACCAATCCAGCGGTCCAGTAAAACTTGGTTAAGGCGCCTTCGAACTGCCAATGCAAAATGCGGTGTAGCACCGTCTTGCTGAAACGTAACGGTATAGATTAATCCTAAGGCAGTCAGTTGTGGGAACAACCACTCGTTCAGCATCCTCAGATAAGTTTCTTGATTTATGGACCCATCAAAAAAATAAGGGCCAAACAGATGCTTGCCTGTAATTCCTGCCCAAATCATCACATGTGGTGGATTGTTCTCAATTTCTTCATAAAAATGAGGATTTTCTTTTGCCCAGAAATACACGTTTCGATTGCGTGAGCTGCGATAAATTGCGCATTCATCAGAGAACAAGACGTTACATTTAGCTGCATTTGTACGGAAACGCTGGAGCATCAATTGGCATGCTTCGACATGTTTTTCCAAATCACTATCACTTAACTCATTTACTGACACCGGATGGTAGCATTGAATTTTTAAGTCTTTTCGAATATGATCTCTCATTGTCGACCGTGGAATGGCTAACTCTGCTGAACGTTTACGCGTAGATTTCATTGGCGATCGCTGAATTGACTCCTCCACAGCAGCACAACTCTCGACACGAGTGCTTGGCCTCCCACTACGTGGCGCATCAAGAACACTTCCCGTTGCAAAAGCTTTGTTTGCCCACGTCAACAAAGTTTTTCGATTTGGTGACGGTTTTCCAAAACGCACAACAAAGTCGTCCATCAGTTCATCCATCGTTTTTCCACTTCTTGGACGTTCATGAACCCAAACACAAGCCACCAGACGCTCCTCAATAGTGAACACACTTGTATCCGCCATCTTGTCGCTCTCCAGACTGGCAGACTGTGGCTTGACCTCGGCTGCACCTGTCGCCAACCCCCAACCACCCCACCACTCGTGCTCCTGACCCGCCTCCATCTATAATGCGCTGTTTGTACTATGGTATGGGGCTGGTAAAACTTTGCAGCATTGGGTAGGGACTTTTCACCCACATTGTATAATAAAAATAAAATCTTTTGCAAGATCCAAATTTTGGTGGCTAGGAATAAAGTATAAAAAAACAAATTGAAAATCTAGCTAATTCATGTCAATATTTTATTGAAGTAAAGTCCTTTTTGCATAGTTGGAATTTACATTCTAACCATTGGGAACAAGAACAACTTGATTTTTTGGTCCTGTCTAGCATAAAATTTGTATATTAGCTGTAGATTCTTATTAATTAGGCTCGCATTAAAATTTACTTCGGCTCGCATTAAAATGCCAAAGTATTGAAATCTTGTGAAAAATCTGCAAATTTTACCCCCTTTTTATGACTTTTCTCTATGTTTACAAGGTCTCTGAACACAATAAAGCAATAAAAAATTTGGTGTCCACGAGTCTGTCTGTGGACACAGATATATGCACTCACAGGCGTCGTAGAAAACTTCTGATGGTGCCAAAATCTTCGAAATTTTACTGCGGAGAGTTGAAAAGCTTTTGAGCTTTCTAGCCTGACATGCGTGACAAAACCATCACATTTTTTGAGTATTTATAAAAACACCAGTCTAATTACATTTATATTAATATTAATCTTGTGGTCAAGGGTTTCCAAACTCAAAGTCCCTGCTTCAAACATCATGGACGTTTGTTCAATAGAAAAACAAATATTTCAGGCAATGATAGCCTGTTTGTAGATGCTTTTCATAGCAAAAAGATCATTTACTTTAATAAAAAGAGAGGTAAGTAGGAGCTCAATACAACTTTGCCTTATAGCATTTAGCAGTTCAAACATCTGATCCTTCCAACCCCCCTCTAAGCCAGGACCAAACTAATGATGCTATAAAAATTTTCTCAGCTATTGATCATTATCTCCTATACTAAAACAAGTTTTTTCTGAAAATCTGCCTAGCTAAGATATTAGGTAGCCAATAAGAAACATTTAATACATTACAAGCAATTCAATGTGAACAATACAATTTGTCTTGTCCATTTTGTAGATGTAACAATAGCTTTGGGTATTATGTAATAAACTTGTTTGATTCTATCACAATGCAGTAGAAACATGATGTTTCAGACAGCCAAATTGCATTCGTTGTGTAATTCGTACAATCTGTTGGGCGAGTGGTTTTATAATTAACTGGCTTGAAACATGTAGCTACAAAATCATTTACAGCAGAGACTACAAAAGTTATTTACAGTAGAGTTCCAACTATTCCAAACTAATTGGGACTGAACACTGTTCACTGTAGCGGGAATTTGGAAAAGGCGGATTTCATGAATAATATCAACGTATTGACTTGTTAAGGCATAAATTAAGTGCGGGAACATCTGCTAGTGTCAGCTCTACACAGCGTTGATCGGCTCGGAGGAAAGCGAGGAGGAGGTGAAACTGAACACATATCACACGTAAGACGCGGCAAATGCTCTTGACCTCGCATTAGTGATCAAAGCTTCATCAACACCACATGATGTTATGTTCTTGCGGCGATGGCGGAACATTGCATCCTCAAGTCAAATAAGTGCTCTTTGTCAGAAAAAAATCAGTGACTTTACTTCTTAAATTAGTGTAAATTAGTCATTTTTATGTCTTTAGCAGTGATTAAAAATGCTTCTAATTGTATAAATTTAGCCGACATGTACTGTAAGGCTGGACGCACACTGGAGGAGAAAACTGCCTGAAGCAAGTGTCGCGAGTCATTTTGCTTCTACAATTTTGTCGGACACCTACTTCTGCGTCTATTTCAATTTGTCGGCGTATACGGAGGGAGCGCGTGTTTCGATGTTGCGAGTCACTTGAAACAGTGTCAAACGCCTAGTGAAAATTTTATGTCTCGCAACGAACATCACAAACAAAGTAGTCCACGCATGCGCACGACGGCTTTTTTAACCTTCATTTCGTGTATTGTGCGGCCGACCTACGTTTCATTGTGTTGATTTGTGTCACATGTCCCTTTCAAAATGCCAACAGAAGAAGGTTTAGACAAGTTAGTTGATGTGGACAAACTTTTGGTAATGGTTGAGGCTTGGTCAGTGATATATGACGTCACTAGAAAAGATCATCAGAACCAAACGACTGTAACAATTCAAAATATTCAACCAATTATGAATAATAGAAATGTAATGTAAATATATTTATGAAGCGAGAAAGAGAGAGAGAGAGAAGACCTAAAGAATGCGATTCATTCTACAAATGACGACATGCGCGGCGCCTAGCGGAAAATATTCACAACACTAATGACTCAACCACGACTTTCGAGACACTACTACAGCTATTTAAAAATACTTCCCGACATTTTCGACCTATAATTCCTATATCAAAAAGCTTCAAAATTAATCTATCTATCCACGTAAATTGAAATATCGACCAAATATAAAACCATTCGACGAAAATCTGTACTTGAAATTGAGAATCCAACATGCCGAAATGATTCATAAACAAACGGAAGACGACAGAATAAATTAAATTGCGAGCAAACTACCATTTAAATAGAAAATTAGATTAGGCCTATGGAAGGAACCAATATTTCTACATCTGAAAAGTCTTCGTCGACAATATAAAATAAACCCGTTAAGTCAAGAGCAATTTAAAACCCGAGCTATGACCGAGTTTTTCCATCATATCGAGAAGGACGGATACACAAGGCTCATCCCACTAACTACATACTGCGCTGTGATTGGCCGTACGATTTTCAATGAAATTCAATTCGTAATAGTACAACCGCTTATTATAAAATTTAGAAAGTAAATATCTATTGTAAATAAGGAGTTATTTGAGTGTTTTATTTAATTTATTAAACTAATTTCATTTTATCACATCTTTATATTGTGTTATAATATTTTCGCTTACCCAAAATACATTAAAGTTCTTAAAATCAAAACATACACCATAAATAACACTTAAATAGCTCACTCCATCTATGTACATTCACAAATCCCCATCCCAAGAAGACATCAAAATGAAGAAGGCATTACAAACGATTTCCTGAAGACCTTGTGAGAACCTCTAAGGACTGATTGTTAGGCATTGTTGAGTTAGATACCGAAGAGGCCAGTTGTGTTTCTCTTAGCTGGCGATTTGAGAAAAATTCGAGATCAAAATCCAAGCTTAATATATTCAGAACTTGTGCTACGTCAATTTTAATAAATACAATTCAATATAGTACCATTTTTTTTAATCTTAACTACTCGATTTTATATAAAAGAAGACGTCTGAACTATGGTGAGATTATTCCATTAATAATTAATTATATCTTTTCACGTATTACGACCTAACCTACTACCAGAAACATTCGAACTTGTTACAGTAAAAGGCTGATCACCTTATTACCCATGATTCAGTGATTGTGAAAAACTATAAACGATAAATATATTTAATTCTGAACTGTACATAACTTGAACTTTATGATTTCTATGTTACACTTTCACACATACACCTACACGAACACTGATAAACAAATTGTACTCACCATTTTAACTTTTCTTTTGCATTTGTATATATAGTAACGTTTCAATTTATCATATTTTAGTTAATTTTATGTCTTGTTTCAACTGTTATTTGGGAAGAGTCGGCACCAACCTCCCGAGTTTAAGAATGCTGTGTCTCGCCGATTGTGCTATAAACTTTATTGTATGAAACTTTCTTATATATTTGCATAAAGACTTTGATATTTCATACTTACGATACCTTTATGAATCAATAATTTTCTTTTAACTGTTAAAATAAATAAATTGTATATTTAAAAAAAAGAAACAAGTAAAATTAACCTTTTACATTTGTAATCTTTGTTGAAGTTATTTCTTTATTAATTGTCAAACTGTTTATTGTTATATTTCACTTTGGCACGCCAACGTGTGGCTTTTCATATCAAAGGTAGTTTTGAAGTGACTTAAATCAATTCCCATTTATTGGTGTATTTTACGACCTAATAGACCTCTTTTCGTTAATGGGGTGAACCCAATGGTTCCTTTCCGGAAACATATCCAACATTTGGACAAACTGCCATAAGCACACCGCAACATTAACCTCGTCTTCTGCACTCATGTTGTTTCGCAAAGAGTGAATAAGAAACTAGTTATTTTTTAACTCTCGAGTCAAAACGTCTCTTTGTCGCAAGCTATCACACACTGGAGGAACAAACTGTCTAAATGCTTCCAACAAAATGACTTGCGACGCGACGCTTGCTTCTCCAGTGTGCGGCCGGCCTAAGTAACCAGCTTTCATTCCAATTTGGTTTCAGGCATTTTCATCAAGCTTAGTCTCTATGTGTCTGTTGAATAAAAAAATAAGAGCAAAAGCTATAACTTAAAACATATGACAGATTTTAAGCTTTGGCTAAAATTTTTCGGCTTTTGATAACTAGCCTTAGCTAAAGGTTATTCACCTAACTTTAACCAAGTGCTAAGACTAAAAGCTTTGACTTAATAGTGAAAGCTAAAGCTAAGACTAAATGCTAAAAGCTTTTGCTTATTTTTTATTCAACAGACACTATGTATGTCTATTTGATTTCTTTGTACAACAATAAATGTATGTTTATCCACAAACATATTTTTAATTTCTCCTGTTTTTATGTTAAAAAAATCGGTATTTTTCTGAACTCTGTTCGAAATAACGGAACTCTACTGTATTATAAAATACACATAGTCCTAATGTTAATTAACAAAGCACATAACAAATAAAAGACTAAAACAATGTTGTCTTGGAATTCAAAATATACGAGAAAAGAAACTTGTCGGTCTTGAAATGATATTGTATGCGTAGATTAGAGCCAAGGAGCCTTGTATGACATGCTACTCACAGCATATACTGTATTCCCAATATTTATCTGGCTTTGTTATAATATTCCCTGTAATAAATATCAACAAATTGCAAAACAACCTGTGGCTCAAACCTGATTGGGGCTAGTTTAATTTGACTAAAAATATGCATTAAATCGCAATTTGCATTTCCACAGCAAATATTTATAAAAATACCGGCACTCGAACCCAAACTGCAAACATTTTACAAAATATCTAGATAATAATTACAATTTCTCCATCTTGTGCCCATACAAAGAATACACATAGACAAAGCCAATATTAATAGCTAGATTTAATCTCAAGGTACTTGTGTATTATACGGACCCCACCTATGAATTTAGGTAAACATACTGTGACTAAATAGGTTAGGTTAGAACCTTTTAGGTATTTTTTAAAATATTATTTTTGCATTTATGTTGCCATCCGACTCTAGGATAACCTATGGCAACAGAAATGTAAAAATAATAATAAAAAATACCTAAAAGGTTCTAACCTAACATATTTAGTCACAGTATGTTTACCTGTATTCAACATTTAACAGTAGAATGTAAAAAAAACATCGTTGTCTACAAAAATGTTAGGCTAGGGCCGAATAGTAAAGTTATGCCTGCGTCGGACATGCAGTGAGTCGCGCGCCAGACAGTGAACACAATTATAGGTGGGGTCTGTATAATACACATAGGTGGGGTCCGTAAAATACACAAGTACCAATCTCAATGCCTAATGTGTGCCATTGCCAACTGAACTATCACCACTCCCTCTCCTACATCTTTTACTACCTTTGCTTGCTTTCTTTTCCTGTTGTAGTCATTCAAAGATTTAATTTTACAGAATTTTAATCCGAGTACTTTCAGATTAGTAGCACAAAAAGAATTTACTGAAACTACACTTACCCAAGTAGTCTTTGACAGCTCTAGCAAACAACTGTAAAACTTCATCTTCTGTGTCTTCTTTCTCTATTGCTCTGTGGATCCAAATCAGCCATAACTCTAAATAAAATGTTTACAATTTATCAGAAAAATAACATTAACTGTATGACTTTAACTAATGTAGATCCAAACAAATTGATTTTATATAATATTCTTGAACTATTTATACTAACGACAGTTGGTTCTTGGTGAAATTCCATTACAATAAATAAATGAAAACTTTTTGTAATGTTTCACAAATCTTTATTGAGCCGTGCCGACCTAGGTTTCGCCAGCTACGGCATTATCGAAGGCAACTTAAAAACTAAAGGAACAAGAAAAAATCCAACACACAGCAGTTGGGTACAGATAGGCCAAAATACCGTTAGGTTAGGGATGGGGGAGGAATCAAACTGGTCAATAACAACGGTTGTAGAAGTGGCAAATTGCTTAAATCTATTTGTTCGTTTAAAACTAAACTTACGTCCTTATTGATTAACCTCTTAATTTCTAACATTTCCAAAGCATCTAACTTATTACCCTTACAATTGACATGAAGTACATCAAAATCTGTATTTAAATTAAAGTCTAAAATGTCATAAGGTGTTTTTAAATGGTTGAAAAACTAGAGTCATCATAGTTTAATCGCCAACTTCTGTTATGTTTGCTTAATCTAGTTTTAAAACTACGACCTGTTTGCCCTACATAAGCTGCATTACAAATTTTGATACTTAATTTGTACACTCCACTTTTTGAAAATTTACTAACTTTGTCTTTGGAATTATTTAAAATATTTTCCAGACATTTATTATTGTAATAGGCTTTTTTTGTAATACAATGCTTTTTCTTTTTTAATAATTTACCTACAGTAACACTAACTTCACCGATGTAATTAATTCTACGCCATTTTTCTGTAGTTTCATTTTTACAATTATTAGGGAATATAAGTTTTTTCACATTCTTTTTTAATTTGTTTTTTAACATATTTTCAATTAATTGACCATTATAACCATTATTAGAGGCAATCAATTTAATGCAATTAAGTTCCTGTACCCAACTGCTGTGTGTTGGATTTTTTCTTGTTCCTTTTTAGTCTTTAAGTTGTCTTCGATAATGCCGTAGCTGGCAAAACCTAGGTCGGCACTGCTCAATAAAGATTTGTGAAACATTACAAAAAGTTTTCATTTATTTATTATAATATTCTTGTTTTATATTTTACAAGAGTTCAAGCATGAGCTGCTGGGTCACTACTTGGTGAACTCCCAAGCAGTGTAAAAGCACAGACTCAATGCTGTGTAGGTTAATATTTCACCTGAACAGCTAAATTGGCTTCCCAAATTTTAAAAGTTTTCTGGGGGAGGACAAAACTTTCTCTGGACCCCTTTTAGCCCGGTCTATTCTTGGTTCCACATTCACCTGACAGTACGGAGCGCCCGTAAGCAATGGAGATCATATGGCAGTGGATGCTCCCCCCCCCATTAAAACATTGACATGCTTCTAGCCCGCTGTTTAGACAAAGCTGCTTTATGCACTTTATTATTGATTATGTATTTTTTATTGAGTTATTTGCCTAGTTATTGTTGACTATTTATTTCTCTACGCTTTAATTCAATTTGAATACAGTTTTAAAATATAGTTTACTTGTGATGTTTTGATACAACTGTTATTTTTTTAACGTGTAAAAATAATTTATGGAATACCAAAAGAAATTGTTAATACTATAATAATATATAGGCATAATAATAAATAAATAAATACTGTAAGTATATTTTAGTTTGAAGATATGTCCACAACTGTTATCTGATAGTTGGATGCCAGTTATGTTTTGTTTACAAATACACTCCTTGTAAATTCAGCCTTGTGTCCGAGATGAGGATCAAGATGTAGTTAGATTATACAAAGACTGAGATTACTGCATTTTTCAAAGACCATTTTATTTTAAAACTACAGTACAGTCTCTATAATCCGGCCGTGCACTACACCGGCACGGATTGCACTCCGAGAGCGACAGCAGGTCATTCAACTTTTCAAATCCCTGCATTTATGCGAGTCAGAATATTAGCTTTTACTGTAACAACATAAACAGTCATTGTGCCGTCGTTTGCTCACATGTATCAATAGTGATTGTTTGTCTGTTCTGTGTATTATTGTAATGAAGTGCAACTTCGGAAAAACGTAAACACGTCACTTTAACTTTGGATAAAAAGTATGAAATTTTAAAACGTTTGGAAAAAGGTGACAAGTTATCTAATTTAGCTAAGAAATACAACATCGGCCGTGCAACAATACATGACATAAAAAAGAAAAAGGACAAAATTGAGTAGTGAATCATCTTGTGGATGATCCTGACGACCTGACAACAGCTGACATAGACGCCTAAACTCCGAGCCACTGTTGATATGACGGCGATGCCAAATAATCTGTGGCGGACGAAAACAACTTACAGGGTTTTACAGCTTTTTCTGTGTTCCAGGCTTTTACAGCTCTAAAAGCTTACACAACTGCAATCTAGTTGGCTGAGGAAAATGGTGCTTCCACATCTGATATCATAACACTAAAGAGACCGCAGGAAAACGTGTTGAGGCTTTCCTTCAATTCAAAAAAGCAAAAAACCATAGACAATGTTTTCGCTGTTAAAATTTAAATGTTTTATACAGTAGATCAATTTACTTTACTGCACTGTACTTTTTAGAAATTAAGCATTTTATTCTTGATTTTCTTCACACTAGAATAATGTATTATATTCCAGTATTGTATCTTATTACATGTTTTTGAAGTTACAATAATTAAATATTGCATATGGGTCAAAGTCACAAAATAGGACAATTTTAGTCCCTTTATAAAAAAAATTATTAAAAAAATATTGTATGACAAAAATACATTTTTATATTTCTGAAATACTTTTTCCCTTCTCACTAAACTGTTGCATAATAAAAAGTTACTATTTTTAGTGACTAAAATATGTTTCCTTTCTGAGAAATACAAATCGGTCACTGTCCTTGACCAGCTATCTTAAATGTTGAATAAGAAATAAACAAACAAGGAGATCGTTAATCACGGCAAAAACGGCATAGAATAAACGTTTAGGTTATGTGATGATTAATTAATAACCAATATTCGAGCAGAGGACAAGATAACTATTTTTTTTTTTCTTATTCAACACTTGTCCCTAAAACAGCTGAGCAAAGACCGCCTGACGTTAAACACTGCCTTTACGTTATTGATCGCGATAGAATTGGTGCGAACAGTAGTCTGTTGGAAGTTTATTAATGAACTTCAACTGCTGGCTTAGTTGAAATAGTTTCAATTTGTTAAATTCTCCGAAAAATCACTTAAATTTAAGGTAACTAATAATAGTACCTTAATTGCATGACAAAACGGTCACATAAGGGTCAAAGTCACAAAAAGGGGACAATTTCAGTCCCTTAAAAAAAAAAAAATAAAAATATGACGAAAATAAAAATGTTTATATTTCTGAAACACTTTTTTCCTTCTAACTACTAGACAAATTGCATGATAAAAAGTTACTATTTTTAGTGACTAAAATATATTTCCTTTCTAAGAAATACAAATCGGTCACTGTCCTTGACCAGCTATCTTAAATATTGAATGTCAAATAAACAAACAAGGAGATCGATAATCACGGCAAAAACGGCATAGAATAAACGTTTAGGTTATGTGATGACTAATACATAACCAATATTCGAGTAGAGGACAAGATAACTATGTTTTTTTTCTTATTCAACACTTGTCCTTGAAACAGCTAAACAAAGACCGACTAAAGTATAAACCTGCCTTTACGTTATCGATCGCGATATAATTGACGCGATTAGTAGTCTGTTGGAAGTTTATTAGTGAACTTCAACTGCTGGCTTAGTTGAAATAATTTCAATTTGTTAAATTCTTCGAAAAATCACCTAAATTTAAGGAAACTAATAATAGTACCTTAATTGCATGACAAAACGGTCACGTAAATATTTTAAGTGTATATTAAAATGATGCAGTAACCAACGTGCCTAGTTAGTTGTGCATTGGTTGTCTTTATCCTAAACTCAATAAGACAAACCTATGTTACCTATTAATGCTAATTCACCGAGTTTTACTTAAAAATTACAAAACGGTCACGTGCAAATCGGTAGCGTGACCGCCGTGGTATTATGTGACCGTTTTGTTTATTTACCACTTATAGTAATTATATCCTTTGTTTATGTTTTATCTGGAATTATTAAAGATTGTGCTGTTAAACAAATTAATTCAAGAAGTTACTTTGCTTTGTTTTTAATATTACATTATTATAGCCAATCAGGACTTTGTTATGATTTTTCCTTTGCTTTGTTTATTTCGACATTAAAAGCTGCTTACCCCAACCATTATTTGTTTTCGTTATCAAAATGACTATTTTACTTGTCTTCCAGCATTTTGGAATCACAAATTAAATCATTATCAAAACGGCCCCGATCGCTACAACGCAGTTACGATTGTTACAACACGGCCACACAAATCGGTCACACATATGAAATCGGCAGTATAAATGTTTGATTCAAAATCTGATTGTATAATTTCTATACAGAATTATTAACTGAATGTTATTGGGTATATAGATATTATTTATTATATTTTTAAGCTAATCTCAAAGTAATATTTTGCCGATTTAAGGTCCTTGAACATGTTATTTACCTAAATATGCTATATATTTATATAAAATCAAATACTTAATTTAAATTTTTTTTCTTTGAAATTGTCACATTTTGTGACTTTGACCCATATCAACAATAATGTTTTTATGTTGAGTTTTCATTTTGTACCTAATGTTCCACTAATCTGGCAATTTTGGTAATCCGGCACTACCAATTCCGATATAGGGCCGGATTAGTGAGATCCTACTGTACATTTGAAAACACATTTTATGGGTAATATTGTTTAAGTTATAGTTCTTTTTTAGATTTTGTTTTCGGTTTAAAATTTGCTTTTTTATTTTATAAGCAATGCTAAATTGTTAGAGTGAACCAAATAAAATTAATTGAGCAATAAAATAATTTAAATACGAATGTGATGGTAACACTACAATTTAAACTGTGAACAAATCTATAAATCACTGCGATCCAAATAGGCCCTATCATGGGTTCAATGTTAAATTTAAACTGTTTATAACTTTTATGGACACTGGAAAGATTGAAATTAATCTATGATGCCTGTGACCGGCAGACGCAACCAGCAAAGCACCCGAATAGTTTGTAGTTAGTGATTCTACCATAAAACTATAACTGACAGGTAAATGTGGAACAAAGAATAGCCCTCCCCTTAGAAAATATCAAATGGGCGCCCTTGTTCTCAAATAGCACTGAACAAAATTAGGTACTATTTTAACCCTATAAGCGTCAGGCCAATTACTGCTAGATATACCTCTAAGCGTCAGGCACTTTTTCACTGCTTGAACACATTATCACTTAAACATCTATAAAATGTATCCTATTTATGTAAAGTGTACACTATTATACATTTTATTGTTTAGGAAAGTATGAAGAACATTTCTGTGTAGATAAAATATTTTTAAAAAATTTCTCTAACTTATTTTGCGTTTTGAACGGAAAACAAATTAAATTGGTAAACAAAAGTTTCAAATGTAGGGCTCTTGGAAAAATAGGTAAAAAAATTTAACTATAAATCCAAATCGTACAAAATGTAGAAAAAACATTTCTTTACATAAAACAATTCAAAAAAATTACTTTCTAAAAAAAACAATGTTTTGGGGTAAAATAACCAAAATGAGCAATTTGCAAAAAATTACCTGTTCATATTGAAAACTCTATATAATGTAGCCTATTCAAGTAAAGTGTATACTATTATATATTTTCTTGTTTAGAAAAGTATGGTTAGCATTGCTATACAAAATAAATTTTTTTTTTTAAATTTCTAAAACTTTTTGCTTTGCGAACGGTAAAATAGATAAATTTTTAAACCTAATTTTCAAAAGTAAAGGTTTTGGAAAAATAATAAAAATTATTTAATTATAAATACAAAATATCCAGGTTTCGATCTATACAATGACATAACTAACTTGTTTGTCAGACAATATTTAGTCTATGATAAGGTAAGAGAAAAACTCCGTTTATTTTTTGCTGTCACGAGACAGACTAACGCTTTTGTCATGTTTTTAACTTTTGTGTATTTTGTTCGAGATAGTTATTAGACATAGTGTAATAAACAATATACCAAATTAATCGTGAGAATGTCCTGAGTACAATGATATATAATATGATATACTTACTATTATTTTTGATGCACCAATTTTGATTTAAACGCATCAACGAGAATTCTCGTTGCCTGACACTCGGATGCCGGTATGTAGCCGAATGCAATCGACGAGAATTCTCGTTGCCTGACGCTTATAGGGTTAAGAACAAATGTTGAAAAATTAGGTTAGTGTAGGTACAGTACTTTATTTGCAATATAGCTTTATAAAAAATGAGCTAATAACTAGTTAACCCTTCCGACAACAAATCCTGAAAGTTTACAAAGTCTGACATCTTAGTTGCTTATTAATGTTGCAATGTAAATTTTCCTCCATTGTAAACTGCTTTCAGTAAATCACACAAAAACTAAAATCCATTTCAAAATTTTACCTTTATATAAAATCTTTAAAAATTAAGATTTTAGATCATTAAAAGAACTAGTTGTGTAAACATTGTTAAACATGTAAATTAAATTCATCGAACCTGTAGTGAGAGGAAATGCCTTGCTAAAGTCTTCATATGCTTGGAGCAGACGAAGATCATCTTGCATGTCCTTTAGCAGAGTCACTTTCTCCAGATGTAAGTCATAGCTTGGATACAACTTCATCTGGAATGTTTGCATATAAGTTAGTGTGATGATTATGTATGGTCAATGTGGCAACATTAATTTGTCAAATGAATGTTATATTCCATTATGTGGTAGCTTTCAATGTTATTTCATATTGTTTTAAAACTAAACGTTTAGTAAAATTATTTAGAAAATTCACGCACAATTTTGTGATTTCATTAATTAATTTTGTTTAGTCAACTTATTGTTTATCTATTTTGATGTAGGTATATTACGTAAGTGATTTGATTAATTTATTTAGAGTAAAAATATTAAAAATGACAGAAGTTAACCTCTATATATTTTCGAGTTTTATTTCTCTCGTATTTTCTATATTTAACGTGAATATTTTTACAGTCAGTTTAACATGTTCTTTCATAATAGGCTATCTAACAAAATTTGAAGTTCTAACTTATAGTCTTGTCAGAGTATGTTTACCTGCATTCAATAGTAGAAAGTGCTTAGGTTGGCACCACTACTCTATTATCTAAAAAAAATATCATGGTATGCTGCAAAAATATCAGTTGAGAGCTGTAAAGTAAAGGTAGGCCTACACCTTAAATTGTTTCTTCTCTGTTTATAATTACAGTAAGACCTTGATAATCCGACACTCGATAGTCCGGCAGACCCGATAGTTGAAAATTGGCACTCATTAAAAATGGCAGTTTTTGTAATTAATGAGTGATGATTTAGGCCCGGTCTAGACTGTCTGTTGGCTCTACATCCGTCAAAAACAGAGTGTAAAAACTACTGCTCTAAATAAACTTGTCCAAAACAAACATTTCAATCAACATTTCTCCTAAAAATCGAACCGATTCAAACAATGTGCTCTCGTTGTCCTTTAAAAACATTCCTAGTTAAAAGAATCATTTAACACTTTTGTTGCTGACAGTATTTTGTTGAACGTATTCCACTTAATGAAGATTATTTGAACAAATTTAAGACTTTGGAAAAAGATACATTGAATTTCTTGTAAATAGTTGTTCGATTTAAAACCGCTTTGCACGGTTTAGAAATGAAAGGGGTTCGTAGAATTTGTGACAGGCTGGAGTAAAAATAGCAAACCCCCATCGTGTACTGACTAACGGAAGCCAACAATAATGGGGAATATGTACGTTTATTCCCTGTCTAAACCAATTTAAAGGAAGACCTCTATAATCCGGCATATTCGATAATCCGGTATCACCGAATACCCAAGCGTGCCGGATTATCGAGATCTCACTGTAACTACATTAAATTTTGTTAAACATATTTTCTCTTTTCATTTATTTAAGACATTTAGAAATAGAATGAAAAATTGAACATTTCAATTGTTGTATTACTTGATAAACTTTGAGCTTGACAAGTGAGAAGGAATTATTTTAAAATAATAGGCCTACACCAATTCTCACACTCATACGTTTAATGATCAAACGCGTTTCAAAGACAAAGTCGTCATCCTCAGTGACACAGGACTACTGAGAACCATTGGTGTACACCCAACGTGTAGTTTTTATTCATATTATTTGTTATTTATATGCATGTGCGTGTGTTTTAGTGTTTTAATGTATTGTGACGAACTCTCACGGGTGAACATTCTGAAGATGGAACATAGTTTCCGAAACGCGTAACTTTATTAAGTTACAGTAGGTTAAGTCACAAGACGGACATAAGTACCATAATTATACTAAATGTTAAACAGAAATGTTCTGCTTAAAATTATTATTTCTTATTTCGTTAATGTAACACATTTAATTGACACTTGTCAAACATAGTAAAAAATTACCATAAATTTACGATTTATATATTAGGCCTATAATATAAATAGTATTGTGGTAAGCACAAATTGCTTTAGAACTCACATGGGGACAAGGTAAAAAAAATGAACTTTATTATCCTATTCAGAACAAAATTAAACTAACAAGTTGCACATAATCAGATTAAAGAAAGAACAATAATAAGGGACATAGGCCTATATATTAATATATTTTTTAACTTGATAAATTTGTATAGGCCTATGTGATTTTTAGTTCCTAATGTTAATCTATTTAAGGATTTGTTTGC
This sequence comes from Philaenus spumarius, assembly GCA_018207615.1. Taxonomy (NCBI): domain Eukaryota; kingdom Metazoa; phylum Arthropoda; class Insecta; order Hemiptera; family Aphrophoridae; genus Philaenus; species Philaenus spumarius. Next base: position 10,266 of record JAGFPH010012723.1, on the reverse strand, counting down.
AATTTATCTATTATATTTACCAAAGAAGGATACACTTTTGTTTTTAGTTAGATATTTAGTCATAATTATGTTAAAACGTTTTTACAAGTTTAAAAGTGATTTTCAGTTTCTTAAATTTACCTACTTAGGCCCTAAAGATTTTTTTAGTGTCCCCTATAGTAGGCTACAAACTATCAAAGAGGATACAATTTTATTTTGTTTTTACTTTCTCCACCCTATACGTAGTATATGGAGAAAGTATTGTTTTCTTAAAAATGTTCGAATTTGAATTTTCAGTTGAATTATCTGTTTTGGTGCTCCCAGAACCCCAAAAAATTGTTTAGTGCAATTATCTGTGTTGGTGCTCCCTGAACCCAAAAATATTTTTAGTGGAATTTTTTGTTTTGGTGCTCCCTGAACCCAAAAAAGTGTTTTTAACGTGGTGTCTGTCTGTCAGTGTGTCAGTATGTATACACGACCAGAGGGGACACTATTGGTGGCCCGATTTTCATGAAATTTGGTATGTAGGTACTAAACCCTAATATCTCCAGGCGTTTTTTTCATTTTTTGGAATTTTTAATTTTTAAGGGTAATTTACCCCTAAAAACCAATAAAAAACGACAAAAATGCAAATTTCTCAAAAACGGCTCTAACGATTTTGATCAAATTTTCAGTATTTATACTGCTTAAGATGCCAAACAAAATGACACCACCCGCTTTTATCAAAACTTCGGCGTTTCATAATTATGGGGAAATGTTAAAAAATAAACAAGTTTATGTTGTCAATCTAGCATCACGGCAACGGCCGCACGGGGTAGCACCACGGTAGCGAGCACGGCCAGTAATTCAAAGGTCGCGCGATCGAATCCCGCCTGGGACAATGATTTTTTTATACGATTGACGTAGGTAGAATATTATTTTTTTGTTTTGTTCTAAAAAGTCGTAAATAAAATGATTAAAAACAATATTATTTTGACTACAGTAAGTTGGGAGAAAGTTTGTGTCAGTTAACTGATACCGTTTATTTATATTATAAATTTGCTTTACTTTTGTTTGTTTTTGACTGATTTTAATTATTTGTAATAATTATATAATGACTATATAGGCCTATACTTATTTTATTTCATTAATTATTAACTAGGCCTACTACTACATACACAACTCAATCCATTATTTTGTAAAAAATTATTTTACCTAACGTACAAATGTTTTTCTAAATAAAAATATAATGTAAATAATTATATTATTATTGACTAGAATTAAATCAAAAATATTTATAAAGCCTACAGTAGTACAATCATAACAGTAGACGTCTAAATATTATACTTAATATAGGTTCATTACACGCAACAAAATAAAATCCTAGCCTGGTTGCAGTACAGACTGGAATGGATTGGATTCATGTCAGCAATACACTCCGACTGGATTGTATACAACCACGTGATTCATGTCCACAATTCATTCCATTCCGTCGGCCTTGCCGGACCCATACAGGTCCGTCGGACACGGATCCGGATTATAGGTAAAGAGAGCTGGATGTAGGTCTGGACCCGACTCCTTAAAAATCTCGGACCTGCACATCTCTAATGGGAAGTAGCCGCCTACAACTATGATTACGATTACTTTTGGATGTATCATCCTTGAAAATGATCCGAATATAGTACGTAGGCCTATGGTGCTTTCTGAATTTAGAATTAAATTCTCTACAATTTTCATTCTTGCCTATTTTCGATCAGAGTAGTTTCTCGAAGATATGAGCGCTTCAAAACTAGTATAACTACTTTAATTTTGCACCAAGAATTCTGCAGAAGATTCTGACCATACTAGGCCTACTGAACCGAATTTTAAGTTCGAGAGATCATTCGACGCAGAATTTAATCCTCTTTCAGAAACAATAGAACCATATTTTGGATATGGTGCGTAGTTTTTGAGTTATAATGGGAAAACAGAGAAAAGTACGATAATTTCGTGAATTTTCGTAATTTTCTCAGATAACCTCAAGGAAATTTTGGTGGCAAACATCAGATTCGTGTTCAGCACCCTCGAAAACATAATAATCAAGTGAGAAAAAAACTCAAGATTGTTATAAAACTTTCCACCTCAAAACCCCTGGGGACTGGACTAACTAGTGTATAATAAAGTTACAAGATTTTGTTATAACTTACACGTTCATCTACACTGGCTAGCTGTTCTATTAAATGAGATGAAGGCAAGCATTCTTGATCACTGTCACTTGACACATCTAAATCTTCACTTTCCATCGTAGGCCTATAAAACTGAAAGATTTATTAAAAAACAGAACAAGCTCAAGAAACAATCAAATAAACATTAGACCTATAACCTCATCGAACACTACTGTTTCACTGTACGTACTTATTTGCAATGCAAATTATTGCAAACCAGAGATAATAATACCAAGGATGCAAACCAAATTCTAAATAACTAAAACAATATAATTCTTTTACGTTACCACGAGATGCGTCTGTAGTACGAAATACACAATACAGATTCAGTGAAATAAGTAAGCAATGTAATAATAGCCCAGATACCATCCGGGAATATTTTTGTTGTTTTTACAATCAGTTAGACGTGTTCTTTCATATTAAAATTCCCTTAGAAATCGATTGACCTGCTATGGTAAATTTGTATCATATAATATATGATAATAGTATAATAACTATTACATATTATATTATAATAGTTATTATAATATAACTCGTCACAACAAATCTGGCAACACTGTTAAGCCGGTTCTACACGATGCTACGAACGCTCGTTCCAATGTTGGACCGAACGTTTGGGACAAATAAGTTCGACAGATGGTACTGCGAATGTTCCTGCTACACGGTGAATCGAATGTTTGATCCAATATTTAAGAAAACAGTTTGGTTCAAACGTTGGTCCAGTTGCAAAATGGACGAGGATGACAGTCTATAATAATATATGTTTTAATTGTACACATTTAACGGGTTAAAAATCCCCACATCATATTTAGGCAGGCCTAAATAAAATTTGTTTTTAAAATATTAAATTTTTTAAATTATATTTTTTAAATATATAGTATTTAATTACCGGTAATCTGTTTCTGATTTTTCACGGGAACTTACTAGTATCAAGTATGAAATATTAATTGTAGCCTACTTAGGCTACCTGTGAAAATTTAAATGAATAATATTACTGATTAAAATTAAACACAGAGATAAACATAAATAAACAAGACGGGTGTTTAGTGTAAATAGAGAGTAAATAGTGCTACATATGAACGAGTCGTGTAGCCGTTGAATCGAACTAACGAACATTTTCCTTCAAACGTTGGAGGCATCCCTTTGACTCGGTGCAAAAATACCGACATCGGCCCGAACATGGTCAAATGCGAATGTTCGACGCTCGCCATTGGACGCTCGTAGGTTTGAACAACGGCCACACGATGTGACGAACCATCAAACGTCCAACGTTGGAAGGTGTTCGTAGCATCGTGTAGAACCGGCTTTAGCCTATATCGCTAATCTCTATCGATCGCGTACAAAAATGGCTAAAGATTTTCCAGTTAAATCCCATAAGTGACTTTTGGAAAACCTGTGGGCACACGTCATCCACAAGAACTCCATAATCAAACTGATCAAAGGTTACAGTTTTGACTTTTGAGTTTAGTGTGTATAAACTTATAGAGTTTATGTATAAACTTATAGAGTTTATAGTTTGATTTGTAGTGAGGAGAGGACCAGTGATTGTTACTTTGTGAGTTGTACAAAAAAAGCTAATTTACGATTATACTATATTTTTCTTAGGATTTAAATTGTTTGTTCGTTTGATTTCTAAAGTTTATATTATTGCCTATTTAAAGTAATTGGACCTACACTACATAAAACTATCCCTAGGCTATATAAAAACAAACTTGTTGTTAGGGGCATGTTACACTATTAAAGTTATTCATCAAATATTTGACACCTGTCAATTTCTTTGATCAGTTGGCTTATTAACTAAATTTTTTTTGGGGTTATGTTTCAGTTTATTCTTTTATTATTATTATTTATTAATTATTCTATACTAATATTATAAAGAGGTAAAGTTTGTTTGTATGTAGGGGGTAGTCTCTGGCGCGGCGTAACTTTACTATTCGACTCTAGCCTAAAATTTTTGCAGACAACGACGATGTTTTACATTCTACTGTTAAATGTTGAATACAGGTAAACATACTGTGACTAAATAGGTTAGGTTAGAACCTTTTAGGTATTTTTTTAATTATTATTTTTGCATTTCTGTTAGCTTTAGGTTAGCCTAGAGTCGAATAGTAAAGTTCCGCCCTCTGGCGCTACTGAACCGATTGAAAAAATAGTATTACTAATAAAAAGCTACACTATCCCTGAGTAACATAGACTATAATTCATTTCGGTAAAAACCTTTTTTTTATTTTAATATTTGTAAATTTAGTCAGAAAAAATCTTAGGTTAGGCCTGGAATGATAAACCAACACATGTATTTACATTTGTTACCATAGGCCTAGCAACCAATTGAATAAAATAACAGATAATATAGATGGTTGCTTCAATATTTCCATTAACAGCTGATTTCAAAATTTGATGCAATTATTTTTGTATTTCTAGCTTTTAGGTTAGGGTTTTAAAGTGTAGACCTGAGCCTTGCTGGTTCTTTTAACTATTATTAACTGCTGTTATAAAATATAAGAAATAATTTGGTTTGAACATTTAACATTATTTACCATCTTAGTTTTGAGGTTATTATTAATACTACAACTTTATTATAAATAAAACATAATGTATGTTTTTAGAAGGTTGCATTGGGGGTTGGCGTGCGAAGCATGCAGGGGTCTCCCCTAGTATTAAATAATTACAGTTGATAGATCATGGTTCATATCATAATGGGTTTGTCTTTAACAAAAATTAAAAAATCTTGTAAATTTAAATATGTTATACTTTTACAATAAAGTAAACATAATCAAAGTCTCTTATGTTTTACAAAAAACATAAACATAGGCTATAATTCCAACTCCAATATGACAGACTGCAAAATATTTGTAATTTGCTCTATAAAGGTTTTATCTACATCGTGGTTTTTGTAGGTATTCCTGTAAATGTTCCACAAACATTCTTCTTTTTCTTAATGTAAAATTAAAGTTTTCATAACTTCAACACTCCAAGTCAATTTTGCCATCGTATTATAAATATAAAAGGAAAGGAACACATAGGGCCTACCTATAATATTATTAAAACTGAAAAAACGTGTATTTTGAAGTCAGGATGTTAGCCTATCTAAAAACTGTGTAGGCCCTACTAGCCTAGCCTAAATTAATATTTTAGTACTTTATTCATATTCTTTTTTGGAAAATTTTGTCAAAGTTTACAACATGACGAAGATTCATCATAGTTTGATGAACGAATTATTTTGTCAAATTTCTTTGATCAAAGAAATTTGACATTTATTTGGTAGTGTAATATGTACCTTCGTGAAGGAGTGGAAACTGGTAAGGTTAAGTTATTTTTGTGGCCTCTTCTTTTAGGGCAGAAACTCCAACCTTTACCTTTAAATACAAAAACGGATAACTTTACTATATGCCTCGCCAAATTGTGACAGAGTTGCCACCCTATGTGCTAGAAAACGCTAGATTATAAAACGGTCATATTGTTTTATTCTATTAGGCTACTAAGCATTTTAAATCAATCGGCACAAATTTACTATTCAACCCTACCCCAACAGAAATGCAAGAATAAAAAAAATAGCCTGAAGTTCTAATTTATAGTCTTTCGGTCTAGTCACAGTAGGTTTACCTTGTATTCAACAGCAGAATGTAAAACAAGGCCATCGTCTGCAAAAATATCAGCTGAGGGTCTTATATAGTAAATTTACACCAATCAATGTATTTTAAACTGCAAATAAATTATAATGAAAAAAACTGCAAAAAAAAAACTGGCACAAGTAGGCCTATACATTAAACTCCAGCTGTTATGAAGGCTATGTTGCCAACATACAAATTAAAAAATAATCTAGGTCTAATTTAGTTGTAAGACATAACACATTGGCGTAATATTTCCTAAACACGTTATAATATTGGATGTTGAATATAGGTAAACATACTGTGAATAAAGACTATAAGTTAAAACGTTAGGGTATTTTTGATTGTTTGTTTAATGCTTGCATTTCTGTTATACATAGACAATAACATAACAATAACAATAGTTTTATTAATACACTAACTTATATATGTTTATAAATTGGAAACATACTGTGACTAAAAAACTAGCCTATAAGTTAGAACTTCATTCTATTTTTTGTTTTTAATGCTTGCTTTTTTGTTACTGTAGGCCTATATATAATAGACAATAATTAATATGCTAACATATATATTTCTAAAAGTAAAAATAAAAATGAACACAATTCTCACAAAAAAATACGTTTTATAATTTTTCTTATTTTCTTTTCAAAATGTCCCACTTGTTGGGCATCAAATTATAATATTAGTAAAACTTCTTTTATGTTCAATTTATGATAAAGTTAGGCTACTGTTAATTTTAAAACTATACTAGGCCCTACTACTTAGCTGAAGAAATAAGTACTAACTCCTTTATGGTTTTTATTTTACAATTTCTTTACTTTTATATTCTTTTTTACAATTAATTAAGACTCTCTATCTTGGGTTAAAGAATCCCTGGCTGTTAAAGCAATCTCAAATTTACCACTTACAACTAACATACATGAAATACTAAACTAATTTATAAAATTCCTAAAACTAAAATATTAAAAGTCCAAAGTGTGTGAAAAGTTCGATCTAGATTTAAAAAGTTTATATTGATTTTGCGGTTTTAATTTGGATGCAATGTTTTTGAAAATGGATATATTTTTGGTCAGGTATTACCTTCAATATGGCCTATTGCTTACAAACAGTTTTCCTTGAAATTTACTACCAGTATTGTTTTAAGTTCCCACTTCCTTGGGACTTATAATTCGTTTCTTCCTCCAAGTTACTTGTACTAGGCCTATTTACTTTCTTGTACTTTACTACTCTTGGGAATATAAATTTTTTAAAATACTTTTGAAATACGTCTGCACTGGATCAAGACTAAAATCAGAGTGCCTACTTCGCCGAATATATTTTGTAACTCCCTCCTTAAAAATTGAAAACCGCCTTTGATTTTCGTTTGCGCTATTTAGCCGAACATGGCATGTCGTGGTTGTAATAGTTTTTTTAAAACAAAACATACTTGGTCGTATTTATTTTAATGCAATTGTTTATTTTCACTTTCCTAATTGTATATATCCACCTTTTTAAATGTTAATATTGTTTTATTCACTTAAAATATCCAATTCATTTATTTTATATAAACATACACTTGTATTCTCACACTTGATAATTTCCACACAGCTTTTCCACTGCTTGGCTGCCAGCTGCGATGCCTGCGATTACCGAAAAGAAATATTAACCCGTTAGCATTGCTAACCTGTCTTGTTCACATTATATTTACACACATTTGTTTTGAAATCCCTAACACTTTGGTTAAACTAATAACTAATTTACAATGATTTTACTTAATTTCTAATATTTCTTATGCTTAAACATGAATGAATTTACAGGGTCTTTTCTGTTATATCCCCGCATTTAAAAACTATTTTCTATAGAATGAGGATTAATCGGGATAGAACTACAAATAATAATAAAAAAAATACCTAGAAGGTTCTAACCTAACCTATTTAGTCACAGTATGTTTACCTGTATTCTACATTTAACAGTCAAATGTAAAACAACGTCGTTGTCTGCAAGAATATTAGGCTAGGGTCGAATAGTAAAGTTATGCGTTTGCGATAACCTTTATCTAATGTTTACTTTTCAGAAAGTAACTTAACCCTTTTGACCGCCATGCCGTTTGTCTACTAGGACGCTTCGATTACCGCCAAAGTCGACTAAGCGAGACATTGCGTTGAGCGCCAAGCCACTGTCGTGTGGGATTGCCTAATACCGCCACGCCTATTTTCGGTATTTTGACGGATGTTTACAAATTTACATAAACCATTGTAGCTTAGCTAATATCAAAGATAATGTTTTTGGTCTCGTTTTGTTTGGAATTAAAAGTACTACAACTAAATTTTAAAAAAATGGTATTAATTCCACTTTTACATGAGTACTATAACTGAAAAAGTAAAGGAAAACAAATATTTGTATACAATTTTTAAGTTTTACTCTCTAAACTCACTAAAAACTTACACAAAAGGTGTCTCACTTTAGTGTAATAACAGAAATAATATGACAAAAACATTCAACAATCATAGAACGACTCAGTAAAACTAGCAGGAAAGTATACAGCTGATTGCTTACTACATGTAGTTTGGCCACATCCAAGTAGATTTCTTTATTTTGCAAAGCTATACAAACTTTTAAATTATGTTGTTACAATATGAAAGGCCAAATCTTATCCTCTTTGTTTAGAAAACATACAGGTTTAGGTAATAAAAGTGACTAAATAAACAAAATACTAAAAGCCGATTATATCAGCCGTGGCGGTATTCAGACAACTTTCGAGAGCCGATGTAATCGGCTGTGGTGATATTCAGACAGTTCTAGTAAAAGCCGATTAGATCGGCCCTTGGCGGTCAAAGGGTTAAAGGCTTAATTCGTTTGCAGGTTACAATCAGGGAAATGGAGCCAAAAGAGTTGGTAATCAAACAAGAAATAAAGGAAGAAGATGAAGTGTCCTTTGAACTTGTTGAAATCCAAAGTTATTCTCTGGAAAGTGTTAAAGAAGAAAGTGTGTTGAATGAAATTGAACAAGTAGGAAATTGTGTTGACTTGTTAGAAAGCAAAAGTTATTTTGTAGTAGACGGAATTAAAGAAGAAAATTTAGATGACATCCAGATAAATGATGACATGGAATTTAAAGAAGAAGAGATAAACTGTGAATGGTAGGTTTATTATTCCAATTCTTAGGTTAGATTGTTAAGTCAATATGCATTCTGGTTGATTATGTAATGCCTTGAGATAATTCAGGGAGTGGTCATATGAATAAAATAAAGAAAACTTCCTGTGTCTGGCAATAGCACCTGCTCGTGGTAGCTCACTTGATAGGGTGGCATTGTATCAATGCAGTGTTCTTGCAGAGTTCCTGATTCCAATTCGGGTGTACACCAAGGATGTTATTTGTCTACTAAGAAAGTTTATTTCAGATGTTATCAGTGCTTTTTGCCTTGACAAAAATCAAAGATGGTGGTCTTATTTTTGAATTGACTATGTTGGCCTTATCTGTGTTTTACTCTCCTCCCCGTCCTCAAGTACTCCTAAGAATACAAATTGAGGCTTGCTGCCAAGCTTGAAACACTGGCTGACGTCAGCTGCAGCCAATCTATTATTATATAAACTGTGTTGTGCATGTTTTTAATGCAACAAGAGATAGTAAAGAGCAAAAATGGGGCAGAACGTACAAAATGTGTAACCACTAACAACAGACGACTTAATGAATGTTTCTAATTTGAGAATCTTTTGGTTATGAAGAATTCAATCATCCACCATTCTACTTTGTGCGGAGTTATCATCAGCTTTTGTTATCTAAAACAGTTCCTTGGAGACAAGGAAGAAATACAAACAGGTGTTTTGACTGCATTTCTTGCGATTGAGCATCATGGCTATCCTAACAAGCTCTGATTTTTACAAAGTAAATTTACAAAAATTTGTTGGACGATACAAAAATGTTTGAAGAAACACGGAAACTATATAAAGAAGTTCAGTAAAATATTTATTAGGCCTAGTTTTGTTTTTATGTTAAGGAAAACAACCTTCATAAATTAAAAAAAAATAACCTTTGCAAAATTATTTTCAAATAAATTTGATTGTTCACCAATATCAGGAACTAAAAATGTGGATGTTCATGTTTTTATAATAAAATACACAGTAAAAATAGTTAAGGATATTTGAGGAACTGATTTCTGGCTAACAAATCAAAAATGGTTTAAAAGTGCTAAAAAATTATGATGGTATACAATTAAACTTTTTGTAGCCAGCGTATCCAGTAATTTTGTATAATTTCCTCAGAGTTACTTCTTTTCAAAGATAAGTTGATATTGTTTCCTAGTTTGTAATAAGTCTCTTAACGCTTTTTCTACAAAATGTGATTAAAACAAATTTTTGCATTTACCTAGGTCTGAGTCTACATTAAATGAACGTGATCCATTGGACCTTTGTGAGATACAAGATGTAAGTAGAATACATGTCAAAATAAAACCTGAACACAAAATCTCACAATAAATACGTTTACTAACCTCAAACGCGTTTCAACGACAATGTCG